>CM022396.1:73044784-73141259 GCA_011833715.1 Carcinoscorpius rotundicauda
AAAAAGTAAAGTTACTCCGAAATCAACAACATGCTCCGCGGTGATAGAGGTCAAATAAACCCTTACTCTGCCAGATTTTTTTCTAAGACAAAATTCCAAGGCAGATAGAGATGGAGGGGGGATTGTTAAGGACACATAAAACAAGAAATATTGTTAACACTATATTAAAAGTGAAATCAAACAAAATAGATACATCTGCACAAAGGGTTGAGTTCTTGGATATAAAACGACTCTGAATATGTAAATCAATATCTTAGCATCAATAAGTACACATGTTATAATATCGTTAAAAGTGTGTATCACTTTTACACTTGAACCAGTGGGCGTATTATAACAGTGATAGTCAGCTACTTTGCGTGGATAGTGTTAGTTGGTGTCAGGTGGTTAAGGTTCTCGACTCGGAATCCGAGGGTTGCGGGTTCGAATCTTCGTCATACGAAGCATACTCTCTATTCCCGCCGTGGAGTTGTTATAATGTGTCAGTCAATCTCATTATTCATTTGTAAAAGAGTAAACCAAGAGTTGACGGTGAGTGCAAAAGGCATCTCTAGGCTTGTACCATCGTTTTCCTATCAACCCGACTATCCAATGAAAGAAACACGAAATGCTCAAATAGTGATAAAAAACTAATTTGTTACGTTTATTCATATAGAGTATGATTTTTTATACAAATACATGATTAGTGCAAAGAAAGAAGCTATTTTAAATAAATGTGTTTTGAAGAGACTAATTTTATTTTAAAATGTCTTGCATATAGCCTTTTGTTGAAAATAAAAAGCAAATGCCAAGCTGTAAAAGTTTACGAAAATTGTTTGTGTTTAAATTTTTAACGAGCCCTTGAATAAGAGAAATAAGTGTCATAAGAACGTTACATGTAAGATGTACAAATAATATAATTACATGTTGAGTATTTTCTGTTTTATTGGCTGTAAAAAAGCTAGCAACTCCGAAACTCAAATTAGTTACTTTTTCAGTCGTTTTGTAACTGTTTCTTGTAATCTTACAGGTATACCAAATTTCGCATCTTACACTGGAACAAAACATGCTATTCAGGTGCGGATTCCGAATATTTTGTTTATTTCTCGTGTTAATAATTTAATGCACATTATCCGTTAACTTTTAAGCACTACGGAAAAAAACGAAATTCCTTACCTTTAATTGATTGTTATCTACATTTACTAAGAACATCATTGTAACAAAATGAGTGATATCAACATATTTTGTTTGGAGAATATTACAGAAATTGTTTGTTTGTCTTTTTGAATTTGCGCAAAGCTATAAGAGGGCAATATGAGTTAACCATCCCTAATTGGGTAATGTAAGACTAGACGGATGGCAACTAGCCATCACCACAACAGCCAACTCCTTGGCGACTTTTATACTAACGAATAAAGGAATTGAACGTCACTTTATAGCGTCCCCACGGCTGAAAGGGCGAATATGTTTGGTGTAACAGGTATTCGGATCCGCGATTCTCAGATTATGAGTCGAGTGACTTAACCACCTGGCCTAGCCGGAGCCTTATTACAGAAATATTCAATGATAGGCACCCGATAGAAAGCAGCCCTTCATGTGGAATTGGCTGGAAATTTGATGTAAATAGTTATTGGTAAGCATTTGAAGTTCAAAGCACAAACAATGATCGAAAGGGGTTTACAGTAATGTAAGAAGTACATGCAATTAGAAATAATTATTTGTCCTGAAACTAGATTAATTGTATTTATACATATGTATGTAAATAACAAAGTAATCTAATTGGAGTTTATAGTTATGTATAAGAAGTCCCTCGTTGTAACAGCGGTAAGTCTACGAATTTACAATGTTAAAATAAGGGGTTCGATTCTGCTCGGTAGACTCAGCAAATAACGATGTGGCCTTGTTATAAGGAAACACGCACACACACCGATAAGAATGTAAAGATTTATTAAAAATTGCACCAGAGTATAGATGTTTTATCACAATTATATTAATTAGTACATTAACGGTTCTTCGTTTTGTTATTATATTCAGGGATATTTCGAGTGTTTGAGAACAGAATTTGAAGCTAAAGGAGTGTTTGTCACAATAGTTTGTCCTGGACCAGTATTCTCAAAGATGATAGAACGATCTTTCACAGGGATCCCTGGAGAGGTAAGATGATTTAATACAGTTGTAACAGTGTCTGCTACAAGTGTATTATAAAGGGAAAAATCTTAATTGTGTTAACTTTTTGACTTTCTGTTACACGCACATAAAAATGGGTTTCATAAACAGTAGCTTTCTCAGCAAGCTAAATTTCCTCTAGTGTTTCTTAAATAATATAAAAAAACTTAGTAAAATTGATACACTATGCTATTTGAGGGACTCGGTAGAAATTTAGGTAAGAGTTTCTTTTTTTACCGAAAAAGTTATCTTAATGATAATTTTAATTTTGAAGAATTGAAAATACCGAAATTTATTAAGTAACCTTATCAGTTAGTTAAGGCCAGTGAACATAATATGCATTTTGCGTTGTTAGACTCAACCAGTTATTTGAGTAAAGCGTTGAAGAGTGAATTATCATTAATTATAAGAATTTTGAAAGGTTTTATTTAACAGTAAACACAAGTACAAAGATGTGAATGTTTTAAAACACAAAACTACACAATGGGATATATTTTAGGGTCATAAGCCTAATGGCTTACTGCTGAGCCACTTTTCTCTTCTCAGATTTTCAACATTTTAAGACACCATTTAAGACACTATGCAATTTTAATAACATACACTGCTTGCCAAAATTTTAAGGCAAATAAACATGAAGAAAAAATATGCATTTTGCGTTGTTAGACTCAACCACTTATTTTAATAGAGCTTCGAAAGATGAAAATTAGAAAATAAAAAACTTCTTAGCATTTAACAGGGAATATAAGAACATTATAAAATTAGCCTAAATACTCGCTGGTTTAAAATTTAAAAAGTTTATTTTCCCTTTTCTTCTTTTCGTTTTTCGAAATTCTGCTCAAATAAGTAGTTCAGTCTAAATCCGCAAAATGCATAAATTTTCTTAATGTTCATTGGCCTTAAGATTTTTGCCAGCAGTGTATAAATGCTCGTTTTTTTAAAATCTTATATCTATTTTTGTCGAATGAAAAAAGAAGCTCAAATGGACAGATTTCTTTTTAGGAAGATTGCTAGATAGATTAAAACACATTATGGTCAACCAATATCTTGTAGGTGTTTAATGGAAAACAGAAGGACACAGACAAACGAATGCGTACATCTCGCTGTGCCCAGTTGATGGCGGTAGCACTAGCTAACAACTTAGATGAAGTATGGATCTCTCTACAACCATTCCTCTTAATTTGTTACCTGTCACAGTACATGCCGACTTTCTTCAGAAGGTAAAACTTTCTTAAACTTTGATGGTATGGTATGAACAAGACTAAATTATGTTGTTTAATTTAAAATATTTATGTATCATTAATTGTTTTGCATTTTGATCGCAGTAACTATGAACAGGAATTAATGTCGTCACATGTTTGCATAACATATTCTGTGTTCGATTCGGTTTTTTATGTTATTTTGTTACCATTGCAATTTGGTTTCCTATTATTATGTGAGGGATTTATTTTAAACTGTAATGCAAGTAGAGTTGTGAGTTTATTTGAAAGACAATGAATGTCTCCACAATAACATTTTTTAATTCGATTGCACTATTTTTCAACCATAGGATCGGAAATGTCATATGTGGCGTCTTAATATCTACAATAAAGACGAAACTGCAGCCATATTATCAAAATACTTATCTTTTCAACCAATTCAGTTTTTTTTCCGTGATTATTATCATTTTATTATGTAACTAAAAGAGATCAATTTCTATTTTGCAGGGTAATCATTCCAAGGCTCCTTACCCCTGAGAAATTTGCCACCCTGCTAGATGGAAGAAACTGATTATCATATTTAGAATATGTATACTTACTAATATGTGTGTTTTATTAGACATTTATGTTTTCATATATAACAATACAAGTATTCTACTCTAGTTATTCAAATTAATTCAATGGTATTACATTATACATACATACATTTAATATGTTCATAAATACCCAATTTATCAATTAATTTTATACAATCGGTTTGTAACTCTGAACAAAGATACAATTGGTAAATATGTTACTTTTGTAATTTTTTATTTTTTAAGACGTCGTTTCAAACACATATTTTATTTTCCAATACAACATTTAAACACTTAAGTTAAATCTATAAAGTGACATTTCCACTTATTTCAATCACACCACATAAATGTAGGAGAACAGCGTTTGGATCCACCCTGCTCGGCAACACTACTGTTTCTCAACCTCTTTTATTAATGTTGTTTCAACAATTATGATTTGTTATTGATTTCGTTATTTATGTTTATGGCCCATAAATGGATTTAAAAATTTCCTGTTCAATCTATCTCATTAAAGATAATTAATTTCTCTTTCCATAATGTTAGTTTTCTTCACAATAGCCCCTCGCTAGTGCAGCGGTCTGTCTCCGGATTTACAACGCTAAAATCACGAGTTCGATTTTCTTTGGTGTGCTTAGAAGATAGCCCAGTGTGGTTTTGCTATAAGAAAACACACACACTTCCCACAAGAATTCCCTTCCGTCTTTATACTTCCAAAATTTACACTTGAAGTCAATTACAGTTTATATTAGCTATATGATAAAACCCATTAATTGGAAGAACAATCCTTCATTTCATATGAAAATAACGATTTTATGTCTAAACATTATAATTGTTATATATAACTAGAATTTTAATCCAGAATTAATATACGCAAGATATCTTGTAATAAGAAAAGTAACAATTATTACATTCATGCTAATTATCCAGATTTGGGTATTAACTTAGTACATGGCAAAGCACAACTGTTCATGTTTTATAAGAGAAAGACATTTAATTTTCCCATTCTTGAAGCCAAGCATGGCCAGATGGTTAGGACAATCGACTCGTAATCCGAAGGTCACGAGCTCGAATTCCTGTCACAATAAACATGCTTGTCCTTTCAAACGTTGGGACGTTATAAGTTGACGATCAATTCTACTATTCGTTGGTAGACGAGTAGCTCAAGAATTGACAGTGGGTGGTGATCACTATGTGCCGTCCCTCTAGTCTCACACTGTTAAATTAGCGTAATTTAATGCGCGTAATTCAAAATAAACCGAACTATATAATACAGTTTTAAAGAGAGGTGAACTAAATAAACTGCTTATAGAAAATGCTTTGAAACTTAGTTCACATAAAATATCTCAGCTCGAAAATGTTCATGTTGTTGGTTACAATAATGGTGTCGGAATATTTTCACTTACAAATAGTTCTGCACTTCTACGTAGTAAAATTACAGAGATTAATAAGTTATTACGTTTTATTTCTATATAATTTTGTATATATTCATAACTACGCACTAATATCAATATGAAACGTTGCTGTCTAAAAAGTTATGTGTTAATAATCTCCTGAAACGTAAACAAATACTTGTAATGATTATCTGGTGTATAACACGACTATTACGCATTATTACATGTTTTGGGTAGGTATCCGACTCATTACGCTATGTATTTTAAATACTACTATCTCAGATAACTGAAAATTTCAATGTTTAAAGTTAATATTTATTAAATTTATATTATTTATTTGTTTTTTGTTGTTTTTTTAAGAATTTGCGCAAAGCTACACGAGAGATATCTGCGCCAGTCGTCTCTAGTTTAGGAAAGGCAGTAGTCATCACAAATCACCGCTAACTCTTAGGCTACTCTTTTACCAATAAACGGTGGGATTGATCGTTACAATATAACGACTCCATGGCTGAAAGGATAAGCATATTTGGTTGACAGGGTTTCGAACCCGCGAACCACAGATTGCGAGTCGAGTGTCGTAACCACCTGTTCATGCCGGGCCTGATATTATTTGCAAACTAGATTGATACACACAATTTCCTTTTTTTAACACAAATATACGGTTAAAACAAAACGAAATGTCCCCGGCCAATTCATTTGATCGTAGTTTACAATGTTACATATATGTTAGGAAACACATGGCTATGTTGTATACTCTGATATTTTTTGCAAAGTTACAGCTTATTTACCCTCCAACTTGTCAAAAATGATATTTTTATAATTTGAGAGTCGGGATATGATTTTGAGGGAATGGAAAGGTGTGGCTCACACCTATTCAAAGATCACAAATATCAGAACAGTTGAATCCGTTTCATTAATATTTCTCCTCCTTGCAGGGCGATATCTTATGAACAGATTTCTAGCAGAATAAATGGGTAGGGACTGCAAAACAGCAAACTGAACTGCAGATAAGAGTTTGTGTTTCTGTAACCTCATCTGGGTTGTCAACAACAAAAAGTCTGCAAACAAAATACATCAACAAACAATTAAAAAGTAAATGTCATTAAGACAAACAGAATACAACAAAACAAAGGCATGTTGGATATACAGAACTGGTAAGAGTTAAATAAGTGAAAAAAAAGTTTTACTGATTTCTTCCCTCATCACGTCAGTCTGAAATACCCTTGTAAGCCTAACGAAAATGAAATTTTAAAATAAATAAACAAAACATACTACTGAGAAGTTAAAATAAAACAAACTATAAGCTTTATAAACAACCTCACAGAAACTATAAGATGATCTAATAAGTTTGAAAAACTTAATCTAAATTGGAAAAGCTATACACAACCTGCAGTATAGATAGTACTTTGATATTTTAATAACAACTAGTAATTTTCCCAATAGGTTTGACTATACCAAGTTACATGCACATAAAAAGTTGTTTTGTTATGCAAAGATATTCAAGGAATATCATGTTTAATTAACAACTATTTTGACGCATACAATGTTGAACTGTTTAGTTTCATAAATTTATTAACACGTTACTGAACAACAAGAAGTTAACATTCATTTCAATACAACTCAGTTAAAATGCTAAAAGTTTTTACTTTTTCAATTCATACTTTTGTGTGGTATTTATGAGTTGACAACTGTTAGGTTGTTTTGAATTTCGCACAAAGCTACTCGAGGGCTATCTGCGTTAGCCTTCCCTAAGTTAGCAGTGTAAGACTACAGCAAAGGCAACTTGTCGTCACCACTCATTGCCAACTCCTGGGCTACTCTTTCACCAACGAATACTGGGATTGATCGTCACATTATAACGCCCCCAAGGCTGAAAGCGTGAGTATGTTTGGTGCGACCGGGATTTGAACCCGCGACTCTTGCATTACAAGTCGCACGCCTTGACATGCTTGGCTTTATCGCAGTGGAAAGACCAAAGTCACTTCTTTAAATTTAGTTCGTCAGTTTTTCTCAATTATTTTTAAGCAAGAGATTTGCCAATTGTATGAGAAATATAAGCTAGATTTTTACTTGTTTCATGACGGATAACGCAGATAGCCCTGGTATTATTTTGCTCGAAATTCAAACCAAATCTATTCTTCATTTTATTAAAGAAAATTGATTTTGAGAAAACTGGCTTTCTTTCAATAACAACATTTTATTTGAACGTTTAAAATAATACTTTTTGATTTTTTAAGAATCGTTTTTATTAACTCACAAACTCAGTTCAAAGCAGAACTAAAAAAGAAAATTGTTTGTAATGAGTGTGTGCAACTACTAAGAGAGAGAAAATACATAAAGAAAAAATTATGTTCTATCTTACTTGTTCAGCATTAATTTATCTGTAAGCTGAAAGAATAGTCAAAAATGAAAATATAATATTTGCAGTAAAATTATAATATAAGGAAAATAATTAAAAACAAATAACCTAGCAAAATGTTTACAATGTTCTCGAAAGCTTAAAGTAAACAGTTCTAAAATTTAAATCTAATTTTAAACATGAAAATAAGAGTCACTTTCAGAACAGATCATCTGACATATAGAAACACTGATATAATACTTACTGAAACATTGTTTTGTATCCATCAGATATATTTTCTGAGTCTATTGAAATTATAACATAACATAATTAAATTGAACTTTTAAAGATTATTCGTTACGGTTTATAAACTATATAAAATCTTACCTACTTAGTTGGAATAAACATAATTTGTATGATATCTAATCCAATAGGATTATAAATTATGATACTTTGTACCAGAAGTTTTGCTGAGCATATATAATATCATAGTGGGCTGGGCTGACGAAACTCTGAATTTTATATCTTACGTTTCCATACACCTTTAATATAATCATTTGGTTTATAATTAAATATCTTTTCACGATTACGCTCATTTGTAGAATTGATAGTTTTAAGTAGAAGATACAGAAATATATAATTTATTTGGTTCAGGCGAATCCAAGGTCAGACATTTCTTTTCTTGCCATCAGTTGTTATGCATCAATAATATGAGAAAATAGCCAATCTGTTTCCTGTGAATGACCACATAACGAGATCTCAGCAAACAGCAGTTTTCATGTTGGACAGTCTTAAAGATTTAACAATCAGTGATGTCGAGAAACCCACTTGTTGAGAATTTTATATGCAAAAACGGCTCTTCTATTTAAAATATTTTCTGAACCCAAACGAGCCGTTTTTGCATATAAAAGTCTTAAAGATTTGTTCATGAACGTCAAGTGGGTGGTAAATACTGGCATTTTATATAATAGTAAAGTTAAAGACTAATTTCTTCATTTATTATATTTAGTTGCAATAAAATAAGCGTTCTTTTCAGGACAATTAAAATATGTAAAGTATATTATTGCTTACAAAAACTCGTTCTTTAAGTAATGGGTAATATGTATGTCATAATAATCGACAGTGTCATATTCCATTGGTAAGAAGCAGCCCAGTTGTCATCACTGGGCAATACTGGGAAACTATTCCCACCCCTTGGTCTAGAATGTTCAAATTACGGATAGGTGGTAAGAGAAAGCAAATACAACTAATTATACTGTTTGTTTTTATACATAGTTATGTAGAATCTATAATAAATTATATGACCCGACGAGTGGATATGTTAACTATCAGGTTAAATATTTTCTCTGTGAGGAATTATGATGAAATTATGTAATAAATATGAGTGTAAACAGTGTTTTAATATCTATTAATATTTTGTTATGTACTTGTCACTAAGAAAAGTTCGAAAAAGTTTTGTGTATCTTTAAAAATAGCTTAAAATATTTTTGTTTACAATTATGTTTCTGTAACTTGACTGATGAACATCCTTGGTCGATGGTATTTGGGTATTTTGCCCTGGAGGGTCAGGTTCACTTTGACCTCTTCCTCCTTCCTGAACATATTTTCCCTAACTGTTCGTTATGTTAGGTCCTTTTCAGGGCAATGTCCATTTATATTCACAGTAGTCAAGCTTGCTGGTGGCAATTTATTTATTTTTTTTTATCTTATTATTTTAAAATACATAAATATGTAAACTATAAATACAGGATTTAAAGTTCATATACATACATATTTCACTTTAATTTATTTTTCTTTATGTTTAATATATATGTTAATTGGGGAGAGGTATTTAGGATTTTCTTCATCATGTATAAGGTACCTATCTAGTTCGCATAACAAATCATTTTTCATCCAATTTTTATTAAAATACCTAATTGTAATATTTAGGAGTCTATCTGATATTGTTGGTATATTCGAGTTATTGTGGATGAATTTAGATGATGTTGCTCTCAACTCTGTATGCTGTTGTCAGAAGTGTGTTTTGTATTGTTTGTAGTTTGGTTTTGATTGTTTCATTACATACAGTTACCCATGCTGGAGCTGCATAGTCTATTACTGGTCTAATATAAGTTTTGTATATTTTTCAAAATGTTATCTGTAGATGCTCCACTGTGTTTACCAGTTAGACTCCTAACATAATTGTTCTTCGCCAAATTTTATTTTTAATTTCGTTGACATGATTGATCCATGTTAATTTTGAATCATAAGTCAGACCTAAAAATTTTGCTGATTGGGCAATCTGGAGCAGCGTGCCATTCATATATATTTTTAACTGTTGTTTTCTGTGTTTTGGCGATTTTGTAAAGAGTACGAGCTGAGTTTTTGCTGTGTTTATTTTAATTCTATATTTTTCACAGTATTCACTAATTCTATTTAATTGTGGTTGTATGTTTGTAGCTGCTATCGTGGGTGTTGCAGCACTTTTCCAGATTGCCACATCATCTGCGAACTGTGATGAGAATCCATGATTTGGATCCTTCAATGGCATATTGTTAACATACATGATGAAGAGTATAGGGCTAACTACCCCTCCCTGTGGGACACCAGCTAGTGGAGTAAAGTATTCGGAAAAAGTTCCTTCTACGTTTACTCTGCATTTTCTGTTTTCCAGAAAGTTAGATAACCAGCGAATAATTCCTCGCGGTAGTTCCATTTCATTCATTCGGAACCTTGACCATCGTGCCAAACGGTGTCGAATGCTTTCTCGATATCGAGGAAACAAGCGACTGTACATTCTTTTTTGTTGAAACTATCTATAATGGTTTCGGTTAATCTTATTAAATGGTCTGTCGTTTGTCTAAATTTTCTGAATCCATTCTGTTCTTCTGGTAATTTTGATGTTACCTCCAAGAATGTGGAGAGTCTATTACTTATTATTCTTTCGAGAATTTTGCCTACACAGCTGGTCAGACTGATTGGTCGATAGCTATTTGGTTTATTCGCTGGTTTTCCTTCCTTATGGAACATTAAAATATTTGCTAGCTTCCAAGAAACTGGGATATATCCTGAGGATAGCGATAAGTTAAATAGAGAATTTAGGTGGTCAAACAATTTCGGAGTGCCGTTTTTTAGGAAAATAGCTTGTATTTCGTCTTTTCCTGGCGCTTTGTTTTTGGTGTTTTTTATTGCTTCTAGTATTTCATGTAGGGATATTTCCTTTGTTAGTAATGTGCTTTCAAAATCAGTGTTAGAACTTGTATTTGTATCAGTTATGTTTACTGGAAATATTGGTTCATATTGATGTTTATTGTTTGCTATGTGATTAGTGACTTTATTGTAGAAGTTTGTATTCATTTCTGGATCTGTGTGAGTTTTAAATGTATTTTGGAGTTGATCCTTGAAGGCTTCGGCTATTTCTTTATTTGTACGTGCAATGGTGTTATTATGTTCAAGTGGAGGATATTTCTTTGTGTTTGTGTTTTCATTTGTGAATCTTTTAAGATGTGACCAGAATTTTTTCGGGTCAGTTATGTCGTTTAGTTTATTACAGTAATTGTCCCATTTATTTTGTTTTTGTTGTTTTATTTGAGTTCTGATGTGATTTCTAATGTTATTTGTGTTTTAGTTTCTCTGTTTCTTGTAATCATGTACTGTCTTCTTAGTTGTCTGCGCTTTTTTATTAGGTTGATTATTTCTGTGGTGGGTTTCCATGTGTTGATTGTTGTTTTGTGGTGTTTTGGTATTGTTACCTTGGCTGCTTTTTGAAGGCAATCCGTGATTGTTTGACAATAGTTGTCCAATTCGACGCGCGTTTTAACTTCTTTAATAATTTCATTAGGTAATAGATTATCTAATTCTTGTTTATAGCATTGCCAATTTGCCTTACTGTAATTAAATTTTTCTTTCCTATATGTTATATTTTTATAGGGGGTGAGATGGAAGACGCAAAAAATTGGGAGATGATCACTATCTACATCTTTTCCCACTTGAAATTTTATTAATTTCTGGCTTAAATTATATGTACACATACACAGATCTAATATGTCACTAGAGTTAGTGGAATAGGATGTATGTGTTGGGGTAGAATCGTTCAATAGAGCTATATTATTATCATCAATAAATTTTATTAATTTTCTGCCATTTGAATTTGAACTTCGGCATCCAAATGAAACATTTTTACTATTTAAATCTCCTATGACTAGAGTGTTTTGATTGTGGGAAAAGATGTTATTTAGTAAAGTTGTATCTAATTGTTTATTGGGTGAGCAGTAAATTCCTGCTACGGTTATTTTAGTTTATTTGATTGGAGGATATCTACAGTAACATGTTCATTGTTACTGTTTAATTCTATTTCTTCTACAGATAAATCTACTTTATGAAGCAGCATAATGCCTCTGTTTTCATCATTTTTATTTTTCCTGTCTTTTCTAATTATTGAGTAATAAGGTATTTTAAATCTATTATTATTATATGTTAAAGTTTCACTTATTATTATAATCTGGGGGTTTAATTCTTCTATTAGGTCTTCGATCTCATGTTTCTTGGAAGCTATTGCACCTTGGATGTTGATATACACTACTGTGAACATTGAGCTGTGAGCATGTAACCTGTTAGTGTAGTTATTATATGGTATATGAGGTGTGACGTGTTTTAGTAATTGTGATCAGTAGTTCTATAAAATTAGTTGTCTGGTTTGGTTTGGTGTATTCTGTTATAAACTCTGTTATTACATTTTTAAACACTGTTGAGAACAGGCTTGTTTTATCTGTTGTGTTACTATTGGTTTCTTTGGTAGGTGTGTTGTTTTCTTTTGGTTTTTGTGTTAATGTGTTCTTGTTCTGTGTATTTGTCTTCTGTACTTGTTGTTTATGTGGTTCTTTTCCTTTTAACATTTCTGCATATGTGGTTTTTGTTGTTTTATTATGTTCTGTTGATGTGCTTGTTTCAGGTTGGCTGCTTGTTTTTGGTTGATTCTGTTCTGTTGGTGTGTCTGTTTTAGGTAAACTCCTTGTTTTCGGTTGAGTCTGTTCTGTTGGTGTTCTGATCTGAAAAATGCGTTGCTTTATTTGTTTATATTTCTCGCATCCTTTATAATTGGCTGTGTGGGTTTGACAACAGTTACAACATTTAGGCGTTTCTTTTTCTTTTTTGCATTGATTAATATGGTGTTCCCCGCCACATCCGAGACACCTCGGTGATGCTAAGCAGGCTGCTGAAACATGTCCATATCTTTGGCAGTTGTAACACTGTGTTACAACAATTGCCGGTGTTTTTAATTGCTCAACTTGGTATTTTTGATACCAGAGCAATATTCCATTATTAATCAAATTTTGAGTGTTGTAACTGTCATCTATGTCTATTTTTATGAGATTGGTAGGTGTTTGTGTTTTTTTTTGAAATTATTCGTTCTATTTTGTTGTGTGGTGTGTTCTGTTCGTGTAGTGCTTGTTTAATTAGTTCCAGGTCAATCGTTTGATGAACCCCTCTTACCACTATTGATTTTGGTTGCGGCTTACTTCCCGGAAGGTGGATTTTAATATTTCCTGGTTTAAAGGCATCTGTTGGCCATTCTTTAAGTAGCCGGTTAAGGTCGACTACATCTTGCCCTTGCACCAGTACTCCGCCTCTAGGCAAACGCTTAATGTTAACTATGTTAACATTTGGTTTGCATCTCTTTACTTCAGTGGCAAGCAGGGGTTGGTTATAATGACCTGGAATGCCTTCAATAATTATTGCATATTGTGGTGGTCTTGTTTTTATGACAGTATTATTATTTGTTATTTGTTTGTTTTTCTTAATGTTTCTTTTGGAAATAACAGTGATAAATTCTTGGTCTTCCAATTCTTTATCACTGTTATCATTTTTTTTTGTCTTCATTACTGTGTATATCAACATCTTCGGCGTTGTTATTTTTAAACATTACTTTATTGGGACTTAACCCTACTTTAGTTAAAGGAGTAGCTACCTCTACCTCAGTATTAGTAGCCATCACTGCTTCTTCTTCACATTCAGAGTTTTCCGAAGAATTAACTTTTTGATTAATTTTCGCTTTGCTTTACCTTTTTTTTAATAACAGTTTTTGTTTTCTTAACAGTACTTAATTCTCTCTTTGCCAAGCTACAGAGAGTTAGCAATGGGGAATTATTGATTATATTGCCATAGTACTTGACTTACCTGCAATATTCTTTTCATTAGCTGTAACGGCTTTTCCCGCCATTTCTTTAGTCGGTCTTATAGAACCCGTAGTTCTTGGTTTTTTGCGGTTTCCCGCTCTTCTGTTCTTCATTTCAGCAGTCCTCCCTGTTTTCTTAAAATAATATGCTGCCTTGATCAGATATCTACTAAGCTCTAATACTTCTTCTTAAATTTTCAAATCAAATCTATTAGGCCTAATTCGCTTCAAGCAAGAGCCAGACAAATGACGTCCTATTACTCTCGAGCCTTAACACACTTTTCACTGATGAACATCCTTTCCGATGGTGTTTGGGTATTTGCCCTGGAGGGTCAGGTTCACTTTGACCTCTTCCTCCTTCCTTAACATATTTTCCCTAACTCGTGATGTTATGTTAGGTCCTTTTCAGGGCAATGTCCATTTATAGTCTCTTATTCACAGTAGTCAAGCTTGCTGGTGGCATTTTTTTTTTTAATCTTATTATTATTTTAAAATACATAAGTATGTAAATTATAAATACAAGATTTAAAATTTATACACATACATATTTTAATTTAATTTTTTTTTCTTTATATTTAATATATATGTTAATTGGGGAGA
Organism: Carcinoscorpius rotundicauda; assembly: GCA_011833715.1. Classification (NCBI taxonomy): domain Eukaryota; kingdom Metazoa; phylum Arthropoda; class Merostomata; order Xiphosura; family Limulidae; genus Carcinoscorpius; species Carcinoscorpius rotundicauda. Next base: position 73,059,181 of record CM022396.1, read on the forward strand.
GGTATTTAGGAATATCTTCATCATGTATAAGGTACCTATCTAGTTCGCATAACAAATCATTTTTCTTCCAATTTTTGTTAAAATACCTAATTGTAATATTTAGGAGTCTATCTGATATTATTGGTATGTTCGAGTAATTATGGATGAATTTAGATGATGTTGCTCTCGGAACTCTGTATGCTTTTGTGAGAAGTGCATTTTGTATTTTTTGTAGTTTGGTTTTGATTGTTACATTACTTACAGTTACCCATGCTGGAGCTGCATAGTCTATTACTGGTCTAATATATGTTTTGTATATTTTCAAAATATTATCTGTGGATGCTCCACTGTGTTTACCAGTTAGACTCCTAACATAGTTGGTTCTTCGCCAAATTTTATTTTTAATTTCGTTGACATGGTTGATCCAAGTTAATTTTGAATCATAAGTCAGACCTAAAAATTTTGCTGATTGGGCAATCTGGAGCAGCGTGCCATTCATATATATTTCTAACTGTTGTTTTCTGTGTTTTGGCGATTTCGTAAAGAGTACGAGCTGAGTTTTTGCTGTGTTTATTTTAATTCTATATTTTTCACAGTATTCACTAATTCTATTTAATTGTGGTTGTATGTTTGTAGCTGCTATCGTGGGTGTTGCAGCACTTTTCCAGATTGCCACATCATCTGCGAACTGTGATGAGAATCCATGATTTGGATCCTTCAATGGCATATTGTTAACATACATGATGAAGAGTATAGGGCTAACCACCCCTCCCTGCGGGACACCAGCTAGTGGAGTAAAGTATTCGGAAAAAGTTCCTTCTTTACATTTACTCTGCATTTTCTGTTTTCCAGAAAGTTAGATAACCAGCGAATAATTCCTCGCGGTAGTTCCATTTCATTCATTCGGAACCTTAGACCATCGTGCCAAACGGTGTCGAATGCTTTCTCGATATCGAGGAAACAAGCGACTGTACATTCTTTTTTGTTGAAACTATCTATAATGGTTTCGGTTAATCTTATTAAATGATCTGTCGTTTGTCTAAATTTTCTGAATCCATTCTGTTCTTCTGGTAATTTTGATGTTACCTCCAGGAATGTGGAGAGTCTATTACTTATTATTCTTTCGAGAATTTTGCCTACACAGCTGGTCAGACTGATTGGTCGATAGCTATTTGGTTTATTCGCTGGTTTTCCTTCCTTATGGAACATTAAAATATTTGCTAGCTTCCAAGAAACTGGGATATATCCTGAGGATAGCGATAAGTTAAATAGAGAATTTAGATGGTCAAACAATTTCGGAGTGCCGTTTTTAGGAGAATAGCTTGTATTTCGTCTTCTCCTGGCGCTTTGTTTTTGGTGTTTTTTATTGCTTCTAGTATTTCATGTAGGGATATTTCCTTTGTTAGTAATGTGCTTTCAAAATCAGTGTTAGAACTTGTATTTGTATCAGTTATGTTTACTGGAAATATTGGTTCATATTGATGTTTATTGTTTGCTATGTGATTAGTGACTTTATTGTAGAAGTGTGTATTCATTTCTGGATCTGTGTGAGTTTTAAATGTATTTTGGAGTTGATCCTTGAAAGCTTCGGCTATTTCTTTATTTGTACGTGCAATGTTGTTATTATGTTCAAGTGGAGGATATTTCTTTGTGTTTGTGTTTTCACTTGTGAATCTTTTAAGATGTGACCAGAATTTTTTCGGGTCAGTTATGTCGTTTAGTTTATTACAGTAATTGTCCCATTTATTTTGCTTTTGTTGTTTTATTTGAGTTCTGATGTGATTTCTAATGTTGTTTATTTGTGTTTTAGTTTCTCTGTTTCTTGTAATCATGTACTGTCTTCTTAGTTGTCTGCGCTTTTTTATTAGGTTGATTATTTCTGTGGTTGGTTTCCATGTGTTGATTGTTGTTTTGTGGTGTTGTTTTGGTATTGTTTCTTTGGCTGCTTTCTGTAGGCAATCCGTAATTGTTTGACAATAGTTGTCCATTTCGACTTGCGTTTTAACTTCTTTAATAATTTCATTTGGTAATAGATTATCTAATTCTTGTTTATAGCATTGCCAATTTGCTTTTCTGTAATTAAATTTTTCTTTCCTATATGTTATATTTTTATAGGGGGTGAGATCGAAGACGCAAAAAATTGGGAGATGATCACTATCTAATCTTTTTTCCCACTTGAAATTTTACTAATTTCTGGCTTAAATTATATGTACACATACACAGATCTAGTATGTCACTAGAGTTAGTAGAATAGGATGTATGTGTTGGGGTAGTATCGTTTAATAGAGCTATATTATTATCATCAATAAATTTTATTAATTTTCTACCATTTGAGTTAGAGCTTCGGCATCCAAATGAAACATTTTTACTATTTAAATCTCCTATGACTATGGTGTTTAGATTATGGGAAAAGATGTTATTTAGTAAAGTTGTATCTAATTGTTTATTGGGTGAGCAGTAAATTCCTGCTACTGTTATTTTAGTATTATTTGATTGGAGGATATCTACAGTAACATGTTCATTGTTACTGTTTAATTCTATTTCTTCTACAGATAAATCTACTTTATGAAGCAGCATAATGCCTCTGTTTTCATCATTTTTATTTTTCCTGTCTTTTCTAATTATTGAGTAATAAGGTATTTTAAATCTATTATTATTATATGTTAAAGTTTCACTTATTATTATAATCTGGGGGTTTAATTCTTCTATTAGGTCTTCGATCTCATGTTTCTTGGAAGCTATTGCACCTTGGATGTTGATATACACTACTGTGAACATTGAGCTGTGAGCATGTAACCTGTTAGTGTAGTTATTATGTATGGTATATGAGGTGTGACGTGTTTTATCGTAATTGTGATCAGTAGTTCTATAAAATTAGTTGTTTGATTTGGTTTGGTGTATTATGTTATAAACTCTGTTATTACATTTTTAAACACCGTTGAGAACAGGGTTGTTTTATCTGTTGTGTTACTATTGGTTTCTTGTATGGTAGTGTTGTTTTCTTTTGGTTTTTGTGTTAATGTGTTCTTGTTTTGTGTATTAGTTTTCTGTACTTGTTGTTTATGTGTTTTCTTTTCCTTTTACCATTTCTGCATATGTGGTTTTTGTTGTTTTAGTATGTTCTGTTGATGTGCTTGCTTCAGGTTGGCTGCTTGTTTTTGGTTGATTCTGTTCTGTTGGTGTGTCTGTTTTAGGTAAACTACTTGTTTTCGATTGATTTTGTTCTGTTGGTGTTCTGATTTGAAAAATGCGTTGCTTTATTTGTTTATATTTCTCGCATCCTTATAATTGGCTGTGTGGGTTTGACCACAGTTACAACATTTGGGCGTTTCTTTTTCTTTCTTACATTGATTAATATGGTGTTCCCCGCCACATCCGCAACACCTCGGTGATGCTAAGCAGGCTGCTGAAACATGTCCATATCTTTGGCAGTTGTAACACTGTGTTACAACAATTGCCGGTGTTTTCAATTGCTCAACTTGATATCTTTGATACCAGAGCAATATTCCATTATTAATTAAATTTTGGGTGTTGTAACTGTCATCAATGTCTATTCTTATTAAATTGGTTGGTGTTTGTGTTTTCTTTGAAATTATTCTTTCTGTTCTGGTGTGTGGTATGTTTTGTTCGTCAAGTGCCTGCTTTAGAAGGTCCAGGTCAATCGTCTGATGAACCCCTCTTACCACTATCGATTTTGGTTGCGGCTTACTTCCCGGTAGATGGATTTTAATGTTGCTGAATTAAAAGCATCTGTTGGCCATTCTTTCAGTAGTCGGTTAAAGTCGACTACTCGTGCCCTTGCACCAGTTACTCCGCCTCTAGGCAAACGCTTAATGTTAACTATGTTAACATTTGGTTTGCATCTCTTTACTTCAGTGGCAAGCAGGGGTTGGTTATATGACCTGGAATGCCTTCTATAATAATTGCATACTGTGGTGGTCTTGTTTTTCTTATATTTATTACTGTGTTTGTTTGTTGTTTTTTTCATATTTCTTTTAGAAATAACAGTGATAAAATCTTGGTCTTCCAATTCTTTATCACTGTCATTTTTTCTTCACTATCATGTTATCAACATCCTTAGTGTTAATTTCTTTTACTGTTACATTATTTGTACTTAACCCTACTTTAGATGCAGGAGTAGCTACCTCTACCTCAGTATTGGTAGCCATCACTGCTTCTTATTCACGTTCGGAGTTTTCCGAAGAATTTATTTCTTTAATTAATTTACGCTTAGCTTTACTTTTTTTTTTAATTACTGTTTTTGCTTTCTTTACAGTATTTAATTCCCTTTTTGCTAAACTACAGAGAGTTAGCAATGGGGAATTAGTGATTATATTGCCACCAGTAGTGCTTGACTTACCTGCAATAGTTTTTACGTTAGTTGTAACGGCTTTTCCCGCCATTTCTTTGTTTGGTCTTGTAGGACCCGTTGTTGTTGTTTATTGCGGTTTCCCGCTCTTCTGTTCCTGATTTCAGAAGTTTTTTTTCAAATTGATTTGCTGTCTTGAACAGTTATCAAGTAGTTCTAATACTTTTTCTTAAATTTTCAAGTAAAAACTATTAGGCCTAAATCCTTTAACCAAGAGCCGGACAAAACACGTCTTGTTTCTCTTGGTGGATATTCTCAATTCTGGCAACATCTGATCGAAATTCGCCTGCTTCCAAGCGTCCAATGGCGTTGTTGCGTTGTGCTTTTGTCAGTCTTGGCGTGACTGTATTGCGTGTCAGTAGTTATGGAAACCGAGAACCCGTCACTTTTATAGGGATTTTGCACATGTTGCACTTGCAGAACATGCAGATCTCTCAAACAAATTTATTGGACACGAATGAGTTTTGGCTAAAAATCCGATGTTTTCCTCCGTATTAAAAGTGCACAACTTTTATTGTCAGTTTGGTCTGACAATCAGTGCCTTAACACGTGTATCATCACATACTGAGCTTGTAACGTTATTACATATTTTTCTTTAAAATAAAAAATATCCATTTGCGTTTCTTTACTTGAAGATGTATTTCATATTCTGTGCACTGTAATAAATAATAACATTTTATTTTACTGTGAACATTACACGTAGTTATAATAAACAAAATTTCGTCAATTTGCCTGTGTCTGTATGACTGTGGATTTGTTTTTTTTTCGCACAGACCAGTATTCGACATTAAATGCCTGTGAAACAACGTAGCTTAAATAGCGTGCTTAAAATAACATATTGTTGGTTTGTTTTGAATTTCGCGCAAAGCTACTCGAAAGTTATCTGCACTAAAAGTTGCTAATTTAGCAGTGTGAGACTAGATGGATGTCAGCTGTTCATAACCACCCACCGCCAACTCTTGGGATACTCTTTTACCAACGAGTAGTGGAGTTGACCGTAACATTGAAACAAAATACAGAGAAAAAATAAATGTGTGAAACATTATGGAATATTACACGCATAAATATCACACGAGACATATGGGGTAAAATAATGTTGATAAATGGTATTGACGTGAACTATATAAAATTAAAGCTTATTCAATAAACGTATCTGTCTTTACCTTGAGTAAAGGTACGGCGAAACCACTTTGATAACAAGAAAACGTTTTAGCAGAATGTTATTTAAAATTTTAAATTTTCTTTAATTATTTTTGGTGTTATGATAAAGTAAAACGATAAACAAAAGTTAAAACAATAAGTTAAGTATACTTGAGATAAGATGCAGTTGTATCACGCAACGATTGACCATTGATCAGCACAAGTATTGACCACTAAGATGAAAAAGAATACTTTTGTCATCTAACACCGAAAAAAAAAAAACTCATTTGTTTTTTATTGAAACAAGTAGTATGTTCTCTACATACGAGAATTTCATTTGTGCCTTCAACTTATTGTTTGTAAGTGTTAAACCATTATCGGTGCAGAATAGGTTTCTTTACTGTTTCTGCTTTTTACCGTATTCTCCCTCAATGTGATATCCTTTCGCATTTTTTGATAAACTCTTTTACCAAGGAATAGCAGAATTGGTTGTCACATTATAACGCCCCTCCGGCTGAAAGTGCAAGCATGTTTGGTGTGATAGGGATTCGAACCTACGACTATCATATGACTAGTCTAGCACTCTAACCAAATAGCCATGTCGGGCACGATATCCAACCAACTTTTCGACATGTTAACGAAATCGTTCTTCAGAGTTCACCAAGTGATTCTTACAAATAAATGAACAGTAAATTTTCATTATACGAACAGGATGTTTCATACTCGGAAACAGACCTGCTAATAAAATATTTACAATGTGACGGTCAATTCCTATATTCGTTAGTAAAAGAGTAACCCAGGAGTTGGCGGTGGGTGGTGATGAGTAGCTGCCTTCCCTCTCGTCATACACTGCTAAATTAGGGATGGCAAGCGCAGATAGCCCTGGCATAGCTTTGTGTGAAATTCGAAACAAACTTTAAATTACGATAACACCCATTGTGCTTTTGCTAAACAATTTGACGTTTATTGTACTGTGTTTTAAAAGGAAGACATGCAAAGCTTTTTAAAATTTATATGTTTAAAAATAATAACTGAAAAAACCTTTCTGAGGTGTTTTAAACCTGCTCAAAAGAAAAAGTGCTTCTTGTTGTTTTTTCTCGCAGCTATGCAAGTTTTCGTGTCTCAATTTCTGTAGCCACCGAACGACAGGCTTAAGTAACAAAGCGCAGCAGAAACACAAGGATCACTGCTTTATGTGTTGTTGTTGTTGTTTTGAATTAAGCACAAAGCTACACAGTGGGCTATCTGTGCTCTGCTTACCACGGGTATCGAAACCCGGATTTTTGGGTGTAAGTCCGCAGACATACCGCTGAGCCACTGGGGGGCGCTTCATGTGATTTGTCTTTTTGTAAGGCGATTTTCCATGCAAAACATTTAAAAGAACCGTATATAATGACGAAAGGTACATGCTTAACTAGCATTAAGAAACAGACTAGCTGGGACTGTTTTAAACATTTTACTTGTTTTTATTGGGGTAAAAAATATAGAACTAAAACCTGGAACGTTAAACATCATATCGACTCCAAACTGTCTCTTGTTTGTTTTCTTTCACACATTCCTCTTATTTTGTCCACTGTAGATTTATGTAGAAAGCGTCAGAAATGGCATTTCAATAAACGATAGTTCTGTTAAGAGACAAATTGGGTGAATATTTATCACAAATTCTAAACCAAATAAATATACTTGGTAGTTAATTTTCTAAATATTAGGCTTTGCTTTACTTCAATGAAAAAATTAGTTGAAATAATTACATCAATACGGGTAATATAAAAAACGGTAAAATATCTTGTTTGGTCAATCATTCGGGAAGCAATTTCCGTGGAGGCAGTTTGATGGGTGGAATCTATAAAATATTACAGAAATCTAAAATTGGATACTAAATCATAACATTTGACTGTGCGAAAACACAGCAATACGTATGACAAGTTCACCATACTTACATGATATTATTTGAAACTAAAATGTTTCACAAGACAAATTTGTTAATACACCAATTATTGTGCAAGTATTGGAAAGGAAAACCTTGGTGAAGCGAGTACGGTATCAAAGTTTCTTTTTTCTTTGACTGGAAATATTACATGCATTAAGTGAATGTCATTAACAGTGTTCTCGTTTAATGATATAACTTATGACACAGACAGTGTAAGAAATACTATGTGTGTAAATGTCAACAGATTAAATAAGTTTAGATCAATGTATTTAACCTAAAAGTAAAAGAAAATCTATTTATACAGTACATATCAATATATGAAGAGTTGTATAATACTTAACCGTGGACACGAGGAGTCGTTTTTTAAAAATTTGATTAAGTATGGGAAACCATTATTTCCGGTACTGAATGAACAGGACATTCCAAAATATTATTTTATTTATGCACGTTTCTCCTTGAAGCTATAACAGTCAACTATCATCACCAGTGTTGTCACCCAAAATGATCATATAAGTGTAAACCTTTACTTTCTTTACAACAGCAGGCAGCCAACATGTGACACAGCGTCCGCTTCCCTCACTAGAACTAGTTTTACCGAACTATCCAGACGAGAAGTTTTAAGCACAGTAAACAACAGTATTCGTTGTCTGTCGGTAAACATGGACCACTGAATGGATGTGGTTAATCTGTCTTTGTTTATATACTGTTTGCGGTTTTGTCATTCAGGTGGTTTTATTATCATGCAGATGGAGATCTAACACTCTTATGGGCTGAAAGATATGGGAGATCACAGGAGTGTTATTCCATGATGACGAGAAACCCACTGAAGTAAAAATGTATTCTCAAGACGTTTGGTGAACATCTAGAAAGGTCGAAATGTTGTTCTGTACTTTACCTTAATTAAAGTTTTAATACCCATACCAGTCGTCTTGAGAATACAGCTAAGATTTTAATAACGATTTTAGAATGGGGCAGTTAATGTTGTGGGATTGTAATGTACTTTAACTGTACGAATATTGTACAGAAGCTGAAGGTCGCTAGGTAAAGGTTTAACATTTTGAAACTGTGTTTAAAGGACGATGTATTGAAGTCCTAAGAGTTGTGTGATTACTTTGAGAATATGATTGTTCAGAATTAGAAAGTCACAAGATAAGGTTCTAAAGTTGACAAAGTATGCCTAAATAAAAAGTAAGAAGGTGATAAAGTCACTGGAATTGTGTAGTTAATTTTACAATGTGACTGAGCATATGGTGAAAATGGGAACTGTAGTAAAGAAGCCTGGTAAAATTGTATATTTTGTTTATAGGTTCATTTATGAAATATTCATGCTATACGTATCTAGTTTGTTTTCTAATTCAAACAGTGATGCCAATAATAATAAATATCACAGTGTTTTTCCATAATGGAAGGTACCTTACAAAGGAATACAGTTTTACTCAGTCAGAGACACTACACGAAAAATGGCCGACACGCAGATAGCCTTGTTGCTTTGGGCTATGAAACTCAAAACCCACTCTCTATTTACCATAAATTATTAATAAAACATTTTCCGTTGAGAAATATCAACTTATTATTTCTGATCAGAGCTAATAGGTTAGATACAAAACACAAAATGGATCGTAGATTAAAATCACTTCAAGCATATTTTTCACCGCTACTAAAAAGTGTTTTAAGAAAACGCTAAAAAAAGTTATCACAAAACCCATTTTGTTCTTGCAGTAAGTTTCTAACTTATAAATTATTGCTTATGTTCAAAGTAAGTGCTTTAGTTATCATAGAAATGCCGACATTTTTACTGTTACCTAAAAAAAGGTCAGCCGGGAAATCTTATTTCAACAACGATCATCCTGTATGTGTTTTCATCTTATCATGAAAACACGTATTATACCAGCTTGGTATTGGATATATTACCAGACATCAGTTTTTTGTGGTTAATTGGAAGTTTTTTTCTCTCTCTAGGATTTCAGCAGATAGGTCATTCCACGTCTTTTTAAGATCAGCATTATCCTATTCGTTCAGATAGAAGTTCAGAGTACATCAGTGTTATCAGTCTTGTATATCCCAATTTTTAACACTATGTTCAATACAACCGCTGACCAACGTTTTTCTACAATTGAAAACAGACTTGGTATCAATAACTTTCACAGTTTCTGTTCACTCAGAAATGTGAGATACACTGAATAAAATTTCAAAATATATTCATATAACTGCACAAGTGAATTGTTGCAAACAATTTCTGAACGATACAGAGAGACGCAAACTACTATACATATGTTTTGATATGGCCAGTTTTACCAAAGTGCTCTTTTCGTCCACGCCAGCTGATTATTCCAAACGGTAAACTTCAAAGTTATTGTTAGTAAATGTTAAAGTGAAGATATATTGATGTATATAACTTTTTATTAGCTGAGTTACATGGTAAAGTTGCATGGATCACAGGGGCTTCGAGTGGAACTGGAGAGGCATTAGCTTACGAGTTGGCTAAATATGGAGTCAGACTAGCTTTGTCTGGAAGAAATGTAGACAAGTTGGAGGCCGTTAAGATAGAGTGTAAAGGTTAGTATTATTAAAATAAAAAAATTACATTCTTAAATATGAAACTGGTGTTAAAAAGACGTAAATAACATCTTTCTATATCTATAGCAATCTCTTATCCATCAGAAATTAAAGAAATTGAGTAGTTGTGAATTTTCTGGTCAGTGAAAAAATACTGTCTTTACATATACATACTAATAAACTAAAAGCCTAGAATATAACTAGAGTGATGCATTAATGTAAAATTTTCTGCAAATACCATGGATTATTATTTGTGATGAAAAAGTTAAATAGATGTAACTTTGAAAGAATATCTGGCAAAGCGATGGGAAGTAATAGCTTACTTTTACTTAAAACAGAGAGAAACAAATTGTAAAATTAAGACATAAATATGTGATACTTGAGAACGTTAACTCGCCATCATCAGATACGAAAACAATAAACAACAAAACTGTTTAATAAATAATTCATGGAAACAGCAAGTTACAGTACCAGAAGCAGTTTTGTTGGTGACTGACTTCTATAGAATTAGAAACAGCATTGTTAGGTACTAGCTATTAAAGTAAACAAAACAGGACTGTTAGTTGCTAGTAATTGTAGCACAAGTAACAACAGTGTTATTTTAAAATAGTTAATACACCATAAACTGCATTTCGAATGGTTGGAAATTGTAATACCAGAAACAGAATTTCTCATTCTGACAGTTAGAGAAGAAAACCAAAATTGTTCGTCACTGAAAAGTCCGGTACTAAAATGAACATTTTGAGTTACTGATGGTTGTAGCGAAAGAAACAGCATCACTACTTAGTGAAAGTTACAGTACCATAATCAAAACTTTTAATTACTCAAAGTTACAGCACCAGAACCAACACTTTTAGTTATTCACAGTTATTGCACCAGAACGAAAACTTTTAGTTATTGACAGTTCTAGCAACAGAACCAACACTTTAGTTATTGACGGTTTTTGTACTATTTATCAATTAATGTAGCAGAGGTATCTGAATACTTTTATGTAATATATTTTCATATTTTAAAATTGTTTTGTTTCTGATATAATTGCTTATTTTGGACTAAAGAACTTTGATATTAAGACCAGAATATTTTGTAAGTATTGAGATTGAAAGTGCAAATTGTTACGTTACTATAAGTTACTAAAATTATAAAATGTCTTGCACTTATTTATGCACATTCAATTTGTTTCCGATGAGGTATTTATTGAATATTTTGTTTTAAAGCGTTCTGACTGCTTTTTTGAAAAGTTTATGGGTTGTTTATTTTTTTGGAGAGAGGTTAATACTTTGTAGTTGACCACTCACTACCTAATATTTTGTTTTTAATCTGTAATTGCACTGTGAAAAAAGCTAAATTTTAGAATTTTGCTTCCAAAGATAGAACAGCTTATCAATTAATGTAGCAGAGGTATCTGAATACTTTTATGTAATATATTTTCATATTTTAAAATTGTTTTGTTTCTGATATAATTGCTTATTTTGGACTAAAGAACTTTGATATTAAGACCAGAATATTTTGTAAGTATTGAGATTGAAAGTGCAAATTGTTACGTTACTATAAGTTACTAAAATTATAAAATGTCTTGCACTTATTTATGCACATTCAATTTGTTTCCGATGAGGTATTTATTGAATATTTTGTTTTAAAGCGTTCTGACTGCTTTTTTGAAAAGTTTATGGGTTGTTTATTTTTTTGGAGAGAGGTTAATACTTTGTAGTTGACCACTCACTACCTAATATTTTGTTTTTAATCTGTAATTGCACTGTGAAAAAAGCTAAATTTTAGAATTTTGCTTCCAAAGATAGAACAGCTTCAAATAGAACTATTTAACACGACGATCTATCCCTGTGAAATAAGTACTTTCAAAACAAAGTCGTAGATAACACTGGTTTACAAAAAAATATTTTTTGTCTGAGGAAAGAATGTGAATAGGTGTTTTTTACTAACTTGGGTGTGCTAAATTCAAATTTATAAACAGTTTTGCTCTATCACCTCTAGTTTTCTGGATTTTAAATAGTCTCATTTTAGTATATACAGAATATATACGTGCTTATTTCAACAGTTGCAGCAGCTTATTAGAGATAAAACAGGATAGATAAAGAGCATTAAAGGAATAAATACACTTGGATTTTCCCTCCGGGATGTCACGCAAGAGCATCCAGCAGAAGTCTCCCATCATGCTGGTGTTACACTTGCTTTGGTAGTTGCTCTTCATCTTTGTAATGTCTTGGTGGAATCTTTCTCCGGGCTCATCACTCACTGCTCCAAGGTTTGGAGGGAAGAAGTTGAGGTAGGAATGGAGAAAATGAATTTTGAGTGACATTCGGTATTCCATATCCTCGTAAGTTTTTAGCAACTTCTCAATACAGTCTTGGTAATTTGGTACGCGTGTGTTACCAAGGAAGCCACTACAGACCGACTTAAATGCTTCCCATGCTCTCAGTTCCTTTAAGGTAAGAAGTTCCTCAAAATCAGTATCCTTCAGCACTTCTCGGATTTGAGGTCCGACAAAGATGCCCTCTTTGAGCTTAGCAGCACTGAGACCTGGGAACACAGTAGACAAGTGTTGGAAGGCAGCACCATTTTTGTCCATGGCCTTCACGAAATTTTTCATCAAACCAAGCTTGATGTGAAGAGGAGGAAGAAGCACTTTCTTCATGTCAACCAGAGGATTCTCCTTGACGCTGTGTTCGCCAGGTACAAAAGTGCTTCTAGACCCCCAGTCTTTCTCCTTGTAATACTGGGATACAGCTCGACTATCCCAGACAGAGAAAGCAACAGTAGTTTGTAAAGCCCGCTTGCATACCCATTAGAAGCTTAATGATCTTGAGGTCCCCACACAGACTCCACTGGTACCGGTTGTACTTAGCAGCTTCTAAAAAAAGCTCCATATTGTCATAGGACTCCTTTAGATGGACAGAGTGTGCAGTGGAATGCTGGGCTATTTATTTCCGTTGTGTAGAAGCACAGCCTTGAGACTTCGCTTGGAAGAGTCTATGAAAAGACGCCAGTCTGAAGGATTATGTGGCAAACCAAGGAAAGTGAACAAGCCAGGTACATTTGTGCAGTAGCACAACTTGTTTTCCATGTCGAAAAATGAGACAAGGTCTTTTTTCCAATTTCTAAAAAACTGGTGATCCTTACATCTTCCTGGACTAGGTTCCACTGTTTAAGCCGAGAAGCTAAGAGCTCTGACTGCTGTTTTGACGGATACAAATAACGAGCAAGGTCATTGAGGTCTTCTTGCGTGATCCAGTGTGGCTCGTTGCAACTTATTCCTGAATAAGAAGAGTCAACATCTTCGGAAGGGATTGACTTGGCACAATCTTCCCTTGGAGGCATTTCTTCATCTGATGAGGAAAGAAGATCCTTATTTACTGGAGGGGTTGGGACAGGAAGATCATCTGAATGGGGAACTGGTCTCATAGCAGATAGAAGGTTGGGATATTTGATCTTTTTTCTAGAAGATGCATTGAAACCAGTTATATTTGCTAAACAAAAATAACAATCATCTGCACGGCTTCGTGGCTCTCTCCAAACCATCGGGACTGCAAAGTTGAAAGCCGTTTTCTTGCCATTAAACCAAGCAGTTAGTCCATTGTAGCAGGGTTTACAACAGATGTGTGGAGCCCAAGATTTGTCCTGATCATCAGTTTTACAGTCAAAATAATGAAAGTAGGCAGTTTTGAGGAGGGAAGTGATGGTTCGACGCTGTGCAACTGTCATGAAGACCTCACAATTGTAGCAGAAAGAATTGGCCTTGTTCAGGCATCCTCGATGTTTTGACGAGCTTGAAGCCATTGGAGAATCTGAAGAAAAAAACAGAGTAACATTAAATCATATGTAAGGCAATAATAATTATGTGCGTCGTTGGAAATTGTTATACAAATATATACCCAAAAGATTGTGTGACGCAATTGTCGAGGGACACCAACCTCCTGCGCTGACTGCCAGTGCACTACTGGCTGCTGATTGAAACGTGTTGGCTACGCTTAACTGCCAAAATTCGTCTGTCTTGATATGTAGCTATATATATATATATATATATATATAATGTAATGCTATCACTTACATTTATTGCATAATAACTAAAAAAGAAGACATAAATCACACAATATTAGAAATTAGCCCTGAATGCATATACGCCTTTATGTACAGTATGTGTACAAAATGTACAGTATGCATATATAAAAAACTAGAGGTGATCAGTAAAAACGGATTTCAAATCTGAATTCAGCATCCCCAAATTAGGTTAAAACAGCTATTTTTGTGCTTGCCTCAATTTCTTTGTAAACCAGTGTAATTGATAAACCCAGATTTTCATGCATCTAAATTAATTTTTCCATTTTAGTCAGAGGTTTGTTGAAAGATGATGACGTCCTACTAGTGCCCTTTGACATTACGCACTTTTCCAAACACTCGGAATGCTTTCAGAAAATTGTTGGACACTTTAAAAAGGTATGTAAGTGCAATATATACATTTTCAAAGACTGAGATTTATGTAAGACGGTTTTGTGTTTTACAGATTTGAGCAATTTGTCTTTAAGCATTCTAGTAAATAATTTTTAAATTTCAAATGCCTTTCATGTCTTTGTATATATAAACTAAAACTGGCTAAGGCTTACTTGCGTTTGACATAATTTTCCATTTCTCAAAATAGTAAACTTGTGGTATTCACAAACTTATAAAATTTTATAAAGACATAAATGAACTTATTGACATTGTAGTTATCAACTGCAACTACCTCTTATTACCAATATGTTCATCCACCCTTTACTGCCTCGACTACACTAGAAGATAGTTCCTTCAAAAAGAAATCCACTCTGTGTAAAAGGTAATACTGTTTAAAGTGCAAACGACACATACGCTGCCTAAACATTTACTAATGACCCCTTGTTTCTTTGTTTTCACCATTAAACAGAAAATGTTGGTTTATTTATATTATCAGTGTCCTTAATAATTTTAAACACTTCGGTCAATTTTTTTCTTTTTCCAGAGCAAAACAGGTTAGATATCTTAGTCTCCCTTCATAGGACAATCCTACCATCCTAGTGACTCTTCTAGTGAGCATTTCTCCAACAAGTTCAATGTTCTTCTTGAGGAAGGGAGTCCAAACAGTACTCAGTAGTGTAAACGAGGCCTCACAATTGATATATACAGTTAATAATAATTTGTAAGATTGTTTTGCGCTAGCCATTCCAAATTAAGCAGTGTTAGACTAGAGGGAAAGCATGTAGTCATCACCACCCACCCTCAACTTTTGGGCTACTCTCTTACCAACGAATAAGGGCATTTACCGTCACTTTATAATGCCAACACGACTGTAAGAGCAAGCATCCTTAACGTGACTGTGATTCAAACCCGCGACTTTCAGATTAGGAATCGAACGCTTGGTCATGCCGTAAAGTAAATCATTAGTGTGAAGTGTCAACACTCTTTCCTGTAAAGAGTGAGTAAAAAACTGGACTTTACACATATATTCATCAAATATTTTTCGAATGAAGCTTTCAGAAACAAAGAGCAGTTGGAGATGATTAAAGTAATAAGAAGCAAAACAACTCTTGGTTTTCTTTTTGTGTAAAATAGCGAAGTTTTAAAACAATTAACAAATGTATATATTTATTTAAAACTGACGAAACTGTCAGTACCGTCTCTAAATAAATTCATCACAGCAACTCTTATTGTTTCACTCACTGATTTATGTATCTACAGTTAAAACTAGATTTTGACAAATAACACTTTAAATTTTAATTCGAATAAAGCAATGAAAAATCCTATACGACAAAGTAAGACTGAAGAATCACATTTCTTCTACATTCACAAACGTATTGAAGAAGCCTAAATTAGTTAATATTTCCGTTTTTGTTCATCTGAAAGATAAATGAATAACTATAACACTGACACCCATTATTCCCTTTTCTAACGTCAAAATTTCCGCCACATAATATCTCGTGAAGGTAAACACTTGAACAACTAATAAAATGTATGCTTTTAAATAATTTAAAGTAGTTCGGAAAATATCAATTTTTACGCTTACAGTTTACACCTACACAATTCGATACATTCATCTTAAGTTGAAACATACCCCTTTTTAGAAAGTCTTTGCAATGTTTTTAATACAATAAAAGAAAAGAAGCTGAACTTTTGAAGTTTGAACTGTCTTCTCATGCAACTATCTTTGAAATTTAACAATCAGTAAGTGGTGAAATTCCACAGTAATATTAAATATTGCGTTTCTGTTTTTCCTTGTAAAAAGCGGTACTTGTCGTCACTGTTTAGAAGATTATAAGTGTTTAAGAAATATTCCGAAACGCAGTTAGGTCAGATGTAACGTTTTATCTTTTACAGCAGCAAACTCAGCCTATTTGTTTTGTTTGTTTGTTTGCACTGATCTATCGTTTTTCGTGAATGTAACATTCTAAAATATTAACTTTCTGGGTAAATCTATGTGCGACTTACAGTCTTCAGTATCGGACATGAAAGCAAACAAGTTTATATTGTAAAGTATATTCACATCTAAGCAAGAAATCTTCACATTTGTTTTCGTTCTTCTAAATTGTAGCTAGACATTTTGGTGAACAATGCCGGACGTTCTCAATGGGCTACATTTGATGGAATTGTCACAGAAGTAGACTATCAGATCTTTGGCACGAATGTCTTCTCTCACGTATCTTTAACAAGGATCGTCTTACCTCATTTCCTGTCAAACGGAGGCGGCCATGTTAGGGTGAACAGCAGTGTCGCTGGTAAATGTGGTGAGTGACTCATGTACGTTTTCTTTCGAGTCATTGTCAAAAAGGTAAAATAAACTTTTAGAAATGTGATGTCAATACAAATCGATGTAACTGAACGAAGGTTTTTTTGCATGAGATGTGGACAGTTTTGTATAACGTCACAGGCATATTTTAGATAAACGACCCTTGTACATTTATCGTGGTGTTAAACGTAGTTTGGTTCGGTTTGTTCCGAATTTCGAGCAAAGCTACACGAGGTCTATCTGCGCTAGCCGTCCCTAATTGTGCAGAGTAAGACTTGAGGAGAGGTAGCTAGTCATCACTACCCACCGCCAACTCTCTTACGAACGAATAGTGGAATTGACCGTAATATCATAACGCTTCACAGTTGTTCGTTATGAAGAGGATTCCAACCCATAACCCTCCACATTTTAGATATAATTCTGGCATTAATCTTCACAATCAATTCGTTTCATAGCAGCTAACCTCCAGATCAAATAAATCCATTCCATTAATAATAATTCTAGATTAGCAGAAATCTGAAAAAAAATTGGCAGTCAAATTTTCGTCTTTATTGCAAGGAAAATTTTATAATAATACAAGAGAATTTTAATCGATGATACCAAAGTGTACAAACTCACTCGTCTCAGGCTTAGTTACGTTTTTTTTTTTAATTTCGCGCAAAGACAAACAAGGACAATCTATCGTAGCCGTCCCTAATTTAGCAGTGTGAGATTAGAGGGAAGAAAGCAAATCACCTCCCATCGTCAACTCTTAGACCACGCTTTTACCAGAGAATAGTGGGACTGATCGTGACATAACAATGCCCTCACGGTTGAAAGGACGAACATTTTTGGTGCAATGGGGTTTTGAACCAGCAATCTTCACCAGGTGATTTTTAAAAATTAGCATAGTTTACATCTTTTTCTTTTCATTCAGTTCTTCACTCATATTGTATCTTCATGAGATTACCGCCCAGTGACCCGACGGAGTCTCTTGACTTACAACTCTATAAACGAAGTTTCGATAATCGTTGTGGACAGAGGACAGATAATCCATTCCGTAGGTAGCTTGTGCTTAAATTCAAACAAACAAATACACTTCGTGGTCGGATTTGTATAGCCAAGTGATTGAGGCGTTCCACACATAATCTTAGGTTAGCGGGTTCGAATCCCCATCACACCAAACATGCTCGTCCTTTCAGCCGTGGGGGCATTACAATGTAACGGTCAATCCAACTGTTTGTTGGCCATGACTATATGCCTACCCTCTGATCATACACTTCTAAATTATGCACGGCTAGCGCAGATAGCCCTCGTGTAGCTATGCACGAAATGCGGAACAAACAAACACTTCTTGTCAATAAACGTTCTTACAAAAACAACTTATTAACCCCTACGCTTGTCCGTATTTTTAGTATTTACCATAATTCATGATTTCGTTTTATCAAATTATTGCATAAGACCAAAAGTACACGTAGTTCTCAGTGATGGAGTAATCGGTACTGTGTGCGTCTGGAAAAGTAGTGACGAAATATTTCTGGCATAAAAACAAAAATATTAAAAAGAACAAAAAGTCCTGTAACCACTGGTTACGAGTATCAACTCGTGGTTGATTATTTGTTTGCTTGCTCGTTGTTATTAAGCATAAAGCTAGGAATTGGGTTATCTGTATTATGGATACCGCCTGTAAGGAAAGTCGATTCAGGGTTACTAGCCTGCGAGCTAACCTGCGACGTACTAATAAGGCTAATGATTAAAAAATAGACCATTTTGAGTAAACATTTGTGCAAATTAGAAATCACTACTTCTCTTCAAATTGAGCATTTCGAATCCTATTTATTTTAAACCTATTTCGTGTTTTTTATGTCCTAACCTATTGATCAAGAAATAGCATTTTATTTAAATTGTCGTTAAAACAGGGCGAAAATTTTCTGTCTATGTACCAGGACGAATGATAGCTTTGGTTCTGGATCAGAGTGCACGAGGTTTAAAATGGTTCCCCTGTGGTAGTCACAGCACACATAGACCAGTTATTGTGTAGCTTTGGGTTTAACTTCAAACGCATACGTTTAAAAATTAATTACTTGTTTCGGTAAGTTCACGTTTTTATTGTCATGTTTATTGATAAAGAAACCAAAAAAGTGACTTTCTTTGTACAATGTTTAATGTTGATACAATATTACTGGTAAATGTTATGATTATATTATCGTTACTTGCAGTGGTTGTTGAAAGAAGTCGTAAAATAATGTTAGCACAGGCTTCTTACGTGTATTTTGTGAGTGATATTTCGAAAATCTCTGGAAGCAGTTGAATTTTTCAAAAAGCAAAAAGTATTTTTTTTTTTTTGCCTGGCATGACTTCGTTACTAGGGGACGCTTATATCGCAATCTCAAGAATGCGAATTCAAAATTCTGTTACAGCGAACATGCTGAGCCCTTTTGCTGTCAGTCCCACTATTCGTTGTTAAAAGAATACCCCAAGAGTGTGTGGTATTGAAAATCTGCCTTCCCAATAGTCTACAACTTTTCAATTGATGACGACTGGAGCAGCTAGCCCTCGTATGGCTTCATGCCAAATTAAAGGAAACAAAACATACTAGCCAACTTCATGCACAAATACTGAAACACGATAATTATAACAGATAGACTCTTGCACAGTACGGTAAAGTAATTGGTGAAAAACAAGACTTGTTGTGTGAATAGAACAGATACTGCACACATAATAATGACAGCTCGAGGCACCTCTCCTCCCCTCTAACGTATATATTTATATTTATATGAAGTAAAAAGCAGACCTCCTAATTACTAAAAATATTAAAGAAAACTAAATGTTAGATTATTTTGAAAACATTGTAGGATATTTATATAAATGATCTAATCTTAAAATATGAGTTAAAAGCCAATGTACCACAAGAACTCCTTGTGAACTAAAGAACTTTATGTCAATTAAACGAAGCAATAGTTTTTTTCACATATCTAAAGCTACCATACTGACGTAATGGACATAACCTTGAAAAACGATCAGAAAAAGTGCTTGTTATTAGTTCTGAATCTCATGTAGTAGAAAAGTAAAGTTACTCCGAAATCAACAACATGCTCCGCGGTGATAGAGGTCAAGTAAACCCTTACTCTGCCAGATTTTTTTCTAAAAAAAATTCCAAGGCAGATATAGATGGAGGGGGGGTGTTAAGGACACTTAAAACAAGAAATATTATTAACACTATATTAAAAGTGAAATCAAACAAAATAGATACATCTGCACAAAGGATTGAGTTCTTGGATATAAAACGACTCTGAATGAGTAAATCAATATCTTAGCATCAATAAGTACACATGTTATAATATCGTTAAAAGTGTGTATCATTTTTTGTTCGATACTGTTCTACGAGTTGTAAGAGAAACTTAATATCTAAAAAAAGATTATAATATTTTATTTTAATTATCTGAATATCTTAACGCAGTCAAATTACTTAACCAGATACAAAACATCATCACAAGTCGTGTCGTGTAATTTAGTCCAAAGAGTCTACATAGTGCCATTACTTTTACGAACACAAAGTACAAAAAAATTAAAAGACAGTGATTTATACGAAAACAAAAAAAATACACCAAACACCAATGGGATGAAAGAGTAAGAATACTGGAACTTCTCTGTTACTGTTTTGTTGTTGTTGCTGCGTGATATCAGTAAGTTCCGTGAAGAAATATATTCTGTAAAGTTCTATGATCGCAAACGCTATTATATAGGTTTATAGATTCTTATATGCAGATTGGTCCTGCAGAACAGCTCTGGATGTTGTGGTTGACAAGCCAGTTTTAATTCCTGCTACACCACAAAATATTTTTTACACTTGAACCAGTGGGCGTATTATAACAGTGATAGTCAGCTACTTTGCGTGGATAGTGTTAGTTGGTGTCAGGTGGTTAAGGTTCTCGACTCGTAAGGGTTGCGGGTTGGAATCTTCGTCATACGAAGCATACTCTCTATTCCCGCCGTGGAGTTGTTATAATGTGTCAGTCAATCTCATTTTTCATTTGTAAAAGAGTAACCCAAGAGTTGACGGTGAGTGGTGATGACTAGCAGCTTACCTCTAAATTAAAAACGGCTAGCGTAGATAGCGCTCGTGCAGCTTTGCGAAAAATTCAAACAAAACCTTTTTAAACGAGGGTTTTCATATACGAAAACTCGTAAGTGACAGAGAAAGGGATTTCTTTCAGAAGATGTTTGAAACAGCCAATGAAGACCAATAATATCACTCTCAAGCTGAGGCTATAGTTTGTAAAAAGATCTCTCTTGCTGATAAAGATGACATGAAGTGTACAACGTTGTGATTGGTTAAAAATCAAATAAACAAGAATTTTAAGTGGATGAAGTGTGACAAGTTTCCAGTCACAACTCAGAATTAAGCCAAATATGTTGAATGTTATCAGTACCATGTACATTTCAAGTCTTCCGATGCAGCTATAACGAACCATTGTTCTGTTTATTTTCCCAAACGTGGTTTTGAATCTCAACATCAGCGTTAAGTGGAAGAATATGTGGAAAGTGTATTAAGATGTTCAGGCTAATATTTATTTCGCCGTTTTTGCAAAAGCTAATTGGAATAGAAATTATGGTGTCAAGTAATATTGAATGAACATATGAAATAACAAAATTGCAAAAGGCATCTCTAGGCTTGTAGCATAGTTTTCATATCAACCCGACTATCCAATGAAAGAAACACGAAATGCTCAAATAGTGATAAATGACTAATTTGTTACTTTTATTCATATAGAGTATGATTTTTTATACAAAAACATAATTAGTGCCAAGAAAGAAGAGAAGCTATTTTAAATAAATGTGTTTTTGAAGAGACTAATTTTCTTTTAAAATGTCTTGCATATAGTTGTACTGTGAAATTTGAAGATTTTCGAACATTAGCCTTTTGTTGAAAATGAAAAGCAAATGGCAAACTGTAAAAGTTTACGAAAACTGCTTGTGTTTAAATTTTTAACGACCCCTTGAATAAGAGAAATAAGTGTCATAAGAAAGTTACATGTAAGATGTACAAATAATATAATTACATGTTGAGTATTTTCTGTTGTTATTGGCTGTAAAAAAGCTAGCAAATCCGAAACTCAAATTGGTTACTTTTTCAGTCGTTTTGTAACTGAACGTCTTCTTGTAATCTTACAGGTATACCAAATTTCGCATCTTACACTGGAACAAAACATGCTATTCAGATACGAATTCCGAATATTTTGTTTATTTCTCATGTTAATAATTTAATGCACATTATCCGTTAACTTTTAAGCACTACGGAAAAAAACGAAATTCCTAACCTTTAATTGATTGTTATCTACATTTACTAAGAACATCATTGTAACATAATGAGTGATATCAACACATTTTGTTTGGAGAATATTACAGGGCCTGGCATGGCCGAGCGCGTTAAGGCGTGCACTCGTAATCCGACGGTGGCGGGTTCGTGCCCGCGTCGCGCTAAACATACTCGCCCTCCAAGCCGTGGGGGTGTATAATGTGACGGTTAATCCCACTATTCGTTGGCAAAAGAGTAGCCCAAGAGTTGGCAGTGGGTGGTGATAACTAGCTGTCTTCCCTCTAGTCTTACACTGCAAAATTAGGGACGGCTAGCACAGATAGCCCTCGAGTAGCTTTGTGCGAATTCCCAAAAGAACAAGAATATTACAGAAATTGTTTGTTTGTCTTTTTGATTTTGCGCAAAGCTATAAGAGGGCAATATGAGTTAGCCATCCCTAAATGTGTAATGTAAGACTAGACGGATGGCAACTAGCTATCACCACCCACCGCCAACTCTTGGGCTACTTTTATACCAACGAATAATGGAATAGAATGTCACTTTATAGCGTCCCCACGGCTGAAAGGGCGAATATGTTTGGTGTAACGGGGATTTAGATCAGCGATTCTCAGATTGTGTGTCGAGTGCCTTAACCACCATGTAATACCGGAGTTTTATTATAGAAATATTGAATGATAGGCACCTGATAGAAAGCAGCCCGTCATGTGGAATTGGCTGGAAATTTGATGTAAATAGTTATTGGTAAGCATTTGAAGTTCAAAGCACAAACAATGGTCAAAAGGGGTTTACAGTAATGTAAGAAGTACATGCAATTAGAAATAATTATTTGTCCTGAAACTAGATTAATTGTATTTATACATATGTATGTAAATAACAAAGTAATCTAATTGGAGTTTACAAAAGTTATGTATAAAAAGTTCCTCGTTGGTACCTCTGTAAGTCTACGAATTTACAATGTTAAAATAAGGGGTTCGATTCTGCTCGGAAGACTCAGCATATAACCCGATGTGACTTTGTTATAAGGAAACACGCACACACACCGATAAGAATGTAAAGATTTATTAAAAATTGCACCAGAGTATAGATGTTTTATCACAATTATATTAATTAGTACATTAACGGTTCTTCGTTTTGTTATTATATTCAGGGATATTTCGAGTGTTTGAGAACAGAATTTGAAGCTAAAGGAGTGTTTGTCACAATAGTTTGTCCTGGGCCAGTATTCTCAAAGATGATAGAACGATCTTTCACAGGGATCCCTGGAGAGGTAAGATGATTTAATACAGTTGTAACAGTATCTGCTACAAGTGTATTACAATAGGGAAAAATCTTAATTGTGTTAACTTTTTAACTTTCTGTTACACGCACATAAAAATGGGTTTCATAAACAGTAGCTTTCTCAGCAAGCTAAATTTCCTCTAGTGTTTCTTAAATAATATAAAAAAAACTTAGTAAAATTGATACACTATGCTATTTGAGGGACTCGGTAGAAATTTAGGTAAGAGTTTCTTTTTTTTTACCGAAAAAAGTTATCTTAATGATAATTTTAATTTTGAAGAATTGAAAATACCGAAATTTATTAAGTAACCTTATCAGTTAGTTAAGGCCAGTGAACATAATATGCATTTTGCGTTGTTAGACTCAACCAGTTATTTGAGTAAAGCGTTGAAGAGTGAATTATCATTAATTATAAGAATTTTGAAAGGTTTTGTTTAACAGTAAACACAAGTACAAAGATGTGAATGTTTTAAAACACAAATCTACACAATGGGATATATTTTAGGGTCATAAGCCTAATGGCTTACTGCTGAGCCACTTTTCTCTTCTCAGATTTTCAAGATTTTAAGACACCATTTAAGACACTATGCAATTTTAATAACATACACTGCTTGCCAAAATCTTAAGGCAAATAAACATGAAGAAAAAATATGCATTTTGCGTTGTTAGACTCAACCACTTATTTTAATAGAGCTTCGAAAGATGAAAATTAGAAAATAAAAAATAAAAACAAAAACTTCTTAGCATTTAACAGGGAATATAAGAACATTATAAAATTAGCCTAAATACTCGCTGGTTTAAAATTTAGAAAGTTTATTTTCCCTTTTCTTCTTTTCGTTTTTCGAAATTCTGCTCAAATAAGTAGTTCAGTCTAAATCCGCAAAATGCATAAATTTTCTTAATGTTCATTGGCCTTAAGATTTTCCCCAGCAGTGTATAAATGCTCGTTTTTTTAAAATCTTATATCTATTTTTGTCGAATGAAAAAAGAAGCTCAAATGGACAGATTTCTTTTTAGGAAGATTGCTAGATAGATTAAAACACATTATGGTCAACCAATATCTTGTAGGTGTTCAATGGAAAACAGAAGGAGACAGACAAACGAATGCGTACATCTCGCTGTGCCCAGTTGATGGCGGTAGCATTAGCTAACAACTTAGATGAAGTATGGATCTCTCTACAACCATTCCTCTTAATTTGTTACCTGTCACAGTACATGCCGACTTTCTTCAGAAGGTAAAACTGTCTTAAAGTTTGATGAAATGGTATTAAATTTACTAAATTATGCTGTTTTATTTAAAATATTCATGTAACATTAATTGTTATACATTTTGATCGCAGTTAGTATGTACAGGAATTTATGACGTGACATGTTTGCATAACATATTCTGTGTTCGATTCATTTTTTATGTTATTTTGTTACCAGTGCAATTTGGTTTCCTATTATTATGTGAGGGATTTAGTATGAACTGTAATGTAAGTAGAGTTGTGAGTTTATTTGAAAGACAATGAATGTCTCCACAGTAACATTTTTTATAATTCGATTGCATTATTTTCAACCATAGGATCGGAAATGTCATAGGTGGCGTCTTAATATCTATAATAAAGAAGAAACTGCAGCCATATTATCAAAATACTTATCTTGTCAACCAATTCAGTTTTTTTTCCGTGATTATTATCATTTTATCATGTAACTAAAAGAGATCAATTTATATTTTGCAGGGTAATAATTCCAAGGTTCCTTACCCCTGAGAAATGTGCCACCCTGCTGGATGGAAGAAACTAATTTTCATATTTAGAACATGTATACCTACTAATGTGTATGTTTTATTAGACCTTTATGTTTTTATATATAACAATACAAGTATTCTACTCTAGTTATTCAAATCAATGCAATGGTATTACAATATACATACATACATTTAATATGTTCATAAATACCCAATTTATCAATTAATTTTATACAATCGGTTAGTAACTCTGAATTACAAAGATACAATTGGTAAATATGTTACTTTTGTAATTTTTTATTTTTAAGACGTCGTTTCAAACACAGATTTTATTTTCCAATACAACATTTAAACACTCAAGTTAAATCTATAAAGTAACATTTCCACTTATTTCAATCACACCACAAAAATGTAGGGGAACAGCGTTTGGATCCACCCTGCTTGGCAACACTACTGTTTCTTAACCTCTTTTATTTATGTTATTTCAACAATTATTGGTTGTTATTGATTTCGTTATTTATGTTTGATGGCCCATAAAGGAACTTGAAAATTTCCTGTTAAATCTGCTTCTTTAAAAAATAATAATTAATTTCTTTTTCCATAATGTGTATTTTCCCCAGAAAATTTCCCTTCCGTCTTTATACTTCCAGAATTTACTCCTGAAGTTAATAACAGTTTATTTTAGCTGTGTGATAAAACCCATTAATAGTACGAACAATCCTTCATTTCATATGAAAATAACGATTTTATATCTTAACAATTCAATTTTTATAAATAACGAAAATTTTAATCCAGATTTAATATACGCAATATAATTTGTAATGGGAAAAGTAACAGTTATTACATCCACGCTAATTGTCTAGATTTGGGTATTAACTTAGTAAATGGCAAAGCACAAATGTCTATTTTTTATAAGAGAAAGACATTTAATTTTCCCATTTTTGGCCAGGTGGTTAAGACACTCGACTCATAATCCGACGGTCACGGGCTCGAATGAAAAGAGTAAACTGAACTGCAGGTGTAAGTTTGTGTTTATGTGACCCCCATCTGGGTTGTCAACAACAAAACGTCTGCATACAAAATACATCAACTAACAATTAAAAATAAATGTCATTAAGACAAACAAAATATAACAAAACAAAGGCATGTTGGATATGCAGAACCGGTAAAAGATAATTTATGTGACAAAAAAACTTTTACTGGTTTCCTCCCTCATCAGGTCAGTCTGAAATACCCTTGTAAGCCTAACGAAAAAAAATCTAAAGTAAATAAACAAAACCTACAAGTGAGAAGTTAAAATACCACAAAGTATAAGTTTTATAAACAACCTTACAGAAACTATAAAATGATCTAATAAGTTTAAAAAACTTAATCTTAATTGGAAAAGCTAAACACAAGCTGCAGTATGGATAGTACTTTTATATTTTAATAACAACTAGTAATTTTTTCAATAGGTTTGACTATACCAATTTACATACACATAAATTGTTGTTTTGTTATGCAAAGATATTCAAGGAATATATGTTTTAATTTTATAATTTTATTAACACGTTACTGAACAACAAGAAGTTAACATTCATTTCAATACAACCTGGTTAAAATGCTAAAACTTTTTATTTTTATTCAATTCATACTATGTGTGGTATTTATGAATTGACAACTGTTAGGTTGTTTTGAATTTCGCACAAAGCTACTAGAGGGCTGGGTATCTGTGCTAGCCGTCCCTAATTTAGCAGTGTAAGACCAGAGGAAAGGCAGCTAGTTGTCACCACCCACCGCCAACTATTGGGCTACTCTTTGCCAACGAATAGAGGGATTGACCGTCACATTATAACGCCCCCACGGCTGAAAGCGTGAGCAGGTTTGGTGCAACCGAGATTTGAATCCGCGACCCTTTTATTTCGAGTCGAATGCCTTAACACGCTTGGACATGTCGGTCCCCGTTTCAATAAGAACATTGAAGTAACACACAAGTACCTCTGTTAATTTCACTGATGTCAGTGAAGGTCAGAATAAAAGGAAATATTTATAACAGGTTTCTCATCAAAAATATGGCCTGGGGAGTAATTTTTGAAAAGTTTGATCAAGTATGCGAAACTATAAATACTGAAACTGAATGAACAGGATATTCAAGATGTTTATTTTATTTATGCACGTTTCTCTTTGGAGCTGTAACAGCTAACTAGCACCACCAGTGTTGTAACTCAAAATGATCATACACGTGTGAAAATTTACCCTCTTCACAACAGCAGGCAGCCAACCGTGTGACAGACGTCGTTTTGTGTCAATAGAACTAGTTATATCGAACTATACAGAGGAGAATTTTAAACACAGTAAACAACAGAATTCCTAATCTGCCAGCGACATGGATGCTGAATTGATGTGGCTAATCTGTCTTTTTATATTACTGTTTGTGGTTTAGGTGGGTTTATTTTAATGCAGATGGAGACCTAACACTCTTTTGGGCTAAAAGATATGGGAGGTCACCAGGGTGTGTTATTCATGATGACGAGAAACTCACTGGAAGTAAAAATGTATTATCAAGACGGTTGGTGAAGACTGAAGTTAATATGTATTCTAAAGACGTCTGATGATGATCTAAAAAGGTCGAAACGTTGTTCTGTACTTTACTTTAAATAAAATTTTAATGCCTATAACAGCTGTTATGTATAAAGCACATGTAGAAATTTCTAGAATTAGGTAGATTGATCATGTATTTTGGCCTGGTATCTAGACGAGCCTCGTGCAAAAACAGACATGCGCAGATTACTCTGGAATTCTGTGGAAGTTACGCGATTGTTCGAGAACACAGTAGGCCTACTAGTATACAAACAGACGGCGTTGCGAGGAGAGTCAGTCATTCGTTTTTATTCGATTCAAGAGATATTGTCTTCGTTTGAGAAATTTTCAACGTTTGCTGTGTGTTTATTCAACTTGGATATGTGACTGGAGCTAGATCTACAAAAGCTGTGATTTTATTTCTTCAATCTTTACGATTCATTCGAATTACTGGTTACACTGAAGGTCAACACGTACAGGACTGTTTAGGGGAGACCGAGGCAAGTTGGAAAACGACAAATTTGAGACATTCATCAAAAACATCGTAAAAAAAACTTCGTCAAATTTATTGGACTGTGAATTGTTTCTGGACTTCTCCATTCAAACTTCGGAATTTCTTCGTGGGACCAAATTCACCTCCTAGACTGGAATTTTGGATTTCTGATCTGGACTTTTGAACTTTCATTCTAGATCATTATATTGGACACAGGCCAGTACCATTTTGTATTGTAATTAATTTTGAAGGTTGAAGCTGGATATCTGTCATTGTTATCATATAATTTATTTTATATCTGTCACATATATAATAGTTTATTGTAATAATTTATATAAGCTGTTATCAGTGTCTTTCTGTTGCGTTCAGTCCACATAATAAACGTAACAGAAAATTGGGGGCTCGTTCGGGATAGATCAAACAATTTAATTCAATTCCAAAATTAGATTTATATTCTCTACAGATCGATAGCCTGTATATTCAAAATCGCATTCCAACTCGAAGATTTTTAGACAAATTTAATCAGAATCCCTCTTTCGAATTGATCAATGAATTAAAAATATCTGAATTGTTTGATGTTGGAAAACATTTAAATTTGGAAGTGAAGCAAGCAATGAAGAAAGCAGATATCAAACGAATTGTTGTTGAACATTTGGTCAGTCAAAAAGTTTTACCTCAAAAAGTTGTACAACAATTGCCTGCCGCTCATTTTGACCCAGATTTTGAATAAAAAAGAGTGGAAATGAAATTTGGTTTAGAAATTGAAAGCAAACGTCTTGAAGCAGAAATACAAAAATAACGCATTAAATCTGATAAGGAAATCAGCATGAGAAAGGCACAGACAGAAGAAAAGGTTGTCCAAATGCGGTTGGATAATTTTGATGCTTCCAAAGAAATTCGTTTAGAGCATCCATTCAATGAGAAGGCTGTAGATAAATATTTTCAGCAATTTGAAAAATTGGGCCTTAGGCTAAAATGGCCTCCCGAATATTGGGCAGTATTACTTCAGAGTGTTCTCAAAAGTAAAGCTCAGGAAGTATTTTCCAAACTCACGGTCGAGCAGAGTTATGATTACGAGCACGTCAAAAAAATGCATTTTGAATGCTTATGAATTGGTGCCAGAAACATACAGACAAAAATTTCGTGGTTACAAAAAGTTTGACAGCCAAACTTATGTCGAATTTGCTCGTGAAAAAGAAACTCTGTTCGACAGGTGGTGTGATTCCAAAGAAATCAAAGATGATTACACAAAACTCAGAGAACTCATGTTAGTTGAAGAGTTTAAAAGATGTATTCCCGTAGAGCTAAAAACTTACATTGATGAACAAAAAGCTTCCAAAATTTATGATGCTGCTGTCTTGGCAGACGAGTATGCTTTGACTCACAAAGACTTGTCATACAAAAGCAAAACAAATCACACAGCAAAGAAACCCAATGACTCATTCAAACATTATGCAAATGTCGACAAAGACAAAAAAGAGCAAACTTCTGATTCTCAAACAAAGACTTCATCTCATTCTCAAAGCTCATCATCTACCAAAAACGTGTCATTCTGATCCAAAACATGTGCTTATTGTAAGAAACCTGACCATTTGATTTCTGAGTGCTATAAGATCAAAAACAAGCCATCACCCCATAGTTTTATTTCGCCCTCGTTGGATACATCATTGGTTCCCAATGATTTTGACCCTGTCCATTCCACTGTGGATTCCAAGTCCAATATTCTTGATGTACCTGAAGATCTTGTTGAGGACAAATTTAAGCCTTTCCTCGCTGAAGGTTTTGTTGTTTTTTTTGTTGGCAATTCACATCTACAACCAATTAAGATCATGCGGGATACTGGAGCTTTTCAGAGTTTGATTTTGGAAAGTATACTTCCGTTTTCTGAAAAGTCATCCGTTGGGGCCATTGTGCTCATTTCTGGTGTAGATGGTGGCGTCGTTTCTGTCCCTCTTCATAGATTGGATTTGCATTCGGACTTAGTTTCGGGCCCAGTGACTGTGGGTATTAAATCTTCATTTCCTGTTGAGGGTGTGTCTATGCTTTTGGGAAATGATTTGGCTGGTAGTAAGGTGGTACCAGAGGTTCGTGTTGTTGAAGCACCTGTTGTTAGTCCCAGTACAGAGCAACTCGTTGAAGAGTTTCCTGATGTTTTCCCCGCCTGTGCTGTTACTCGTTCTCAAACACGTTCTCAGGAGTCCAAAGAGGATTTCCCTTTATCTGATACGTTCATGTCTCACATCGATGAGATTTCTGACTCAACTTTGAGTTCTACTGATGACTCCAAGTCATTTTTCAACTCTCTTCATCGAAACAAACTTGTTGAGGAACAGGACAATGATCCTGAAACTCGTTCTCTTCTACAACTGGCCGTTGATGAAAATGAAATAGGAACTGTCCCCATTTGTTACTACCAGAAGTCAGGTGCGTTAATGAGAAAATACAGACCTCCTGACGTTGCTGCTGATGAAGAGTGGAATGTTTTTCACCAAATCGTCATTCCAAAATGTTATCGGAATGATATTCTTGGTCTTGCTCACGATCATATGTTGTCAGGACACTTAGGTGTAAGAAAGACCCTAGATCGTATCCGACGACATTTCTATTGGCCAAAGATGCGCCAATATGTTGCTGACTATTGTAAGACATGCCATTCTTGCCAAATGACTGGAAAATCAAATCAGGGGATTCCCAAAGCACCACTGCAGCCTATTCCTGCCTTTGAAGAACCGTTCTCAAGGGTCATTATCGACTGTGTTGGCCCATTGCCAAAAAGCAAAGCAGGAAATGAATACCTCTTGACAATCATGTGTGCTTCTACCCGTTTCCCTGAGGCTATCCCTTTGAGAAAAATCACTGCTCCCAACATTGTCAAGGCTCTTGTCAAATTCTTTACCATGTTCGGGATTCCAAAAGTTGTGCAATCAGATCAAGGCTCAAATTTTATGTCCAAGCTATTTCAACAAGCCATGCATGAACTAAATATCCATCAAGTTTCATCCAATGCATACCATCCTGAGTCACAAGGTGTCCTTGAACGTTTCCACCAAACTCTAAAGCCATTCTTAGAAATTACTGCCACGAGCACTCAAAGGACTGGGATGAGGGTGTTCCCTTGTTGTTGTTTGCAGTTCGTGAGGTTGTTCAAGAATCTACTGGATTTAGCCATTTTGAGTTGGTTTATGGTCACTCAGTTCGTGGTCCATTGAAGTTGGTTAAGGAGAAATGGTTGGAGGACAATAACTCATAAATTAGCTTGTTGAACTATGTCTCTGATTTCAAAACCAGATTGCACAATGCTTTTAGTGTTGCCAGGGAAAATCTGAAGTCTTCTCAGGAAGAGATGAAAACCTGGTATGACAAAAGGGCCAGGAAGCGATCTTTTAATGTTGGTGACCAAGTACTAGTCTTGTTGCCCACGTGAGGTTCTTCACTTCAAACTAAATATTTTGGATCTTATTCAGTTAAAAAAAAAGTTTTCACAAGTTCAAACTTTTTTTTTTTGCTTTTAAGGAGGAGAATGTTATGTATAAAGCGAATGTAGAAATTTCCAGAATTAGGCAGATCGATCATGTATTTTGGCCTTGTGGCCAGACGAGCCTCGTGCTAAAACAGACATCCGCAGATTACTCTGGAATTCTGTGGAAGTTACGCGATTGTTCGAGAGCACAGTAGGTCTACTAGTATATAAACAGACGGCGATGCGAGGAGAGTCAGTCATTCGTTTTTATTCGATTCAAGAGATATTGTCTTCGTTTGAGAAATTTTCAACGTTTGCTGTGTGTTTATTCAACTTGGATACGTGACTGGAGCTAGATCTAAAAAAGCTGTGATTTTATTTCGTCAATCTTTACGATTCATTCAAATTACTGGTTACAATGAAGGTCAACACGTACAAGACTGTTTAGGGGAGACCGAGGCAAGTTGGAAAACGACAAATTTGAGACATTCATCAAAGACATCGTAAAAAAACTTCGTCAAATTTATTGGACTGTGAATTGTTTCTGGACTTCTCCATTCAAACTTTGGAATTTCTTCGTGGGACCAAATTCACTTCCTAGACTGGAATTTTGGATTTCTGATCTGGACTTTTGAACTTTCATTCTAGATCATTATATTGGACACAGGCCAGTACCATTTTGTATTGTAATTAATTTTGAAGGTTGAAGCTGGATATCTGTCATTGTTATCATATAATTTATTTTATATCTGTCACATATATAATAATTTATTGTAATAAATTATATAAGCTGTGTCTTTCGGTTGCGTTCAGTCCACATAAAAAACGTAACAACAGCCGTCTTGAGAATGCAGGTAAAATTTTAATTACGTTTTAAGATGGGGCAGTAATGTTGTTAGAATTGTTGTGTTGCTTTTACTATATACTAGCAGAGAAGCTGAAGGTCGCCAGGTAAGGGTTTAACATTTTTAAACGGCCCTGCATGGAAGAGCGTGTTAAGGCGTGCGACTCGTAATCTGAGGGTCTCGGGTTTGCATCCCCGTCGCGCCAAACATGCTCGCTCTTTCAGACGTGGGGGCGTTATAATGTGACGGTCGATCACACTATTCGTTGGTAAAAGGGTAGCTCAATAGTTGGCGGTAAGTGGTGATGACGAGCTGCCTTCCCTCTAGTCTTACACTGATAAATTAGAGACGGCTAGCACAGATTGCCCTCGAAATTTAAAAACGAACAAACAAACATTAAACTGTGTTTCAATGACGATGTAATGAAGTAATAATAGTTGTGTTTGTTTGTTTCTTTGTTTGTAAATTTTGCACAAAGCTACTAGCATCAAAAACATTTCTTCACATTTGGTGTGAATATCACACTTGAACCCCAGTATGTATATCCTATTAACACAAAAAAAGATAACCTATTGTAGAATTTATCCTTGTTTCAAGGTTGGGTGGGTGAGGGGTGCTTCTAACCCCATTAACTGTGAGAGACTATTATATCATTGTATTCGTTAGAGTACGTCACTGAATGTCATATGTCAAGTTGTTTTTAATGAACATATATTTAATATTTTCCCACAATAACTAGCAGTAGTTGTATACAACATTTCCAGATCACATGTTTAACAGCTAGTTTTATCACTCATTATGTACTTCATTTTCCACACGAAATCACAGTAGTTGTAGGTGATGTTATTCCCGTAATTAAATAAGTAATTTATTAAAATATTTCAGCTTCACTTTCTCAATAATAATTTTACCCACAAGTAATTTCTGTACAATCCCTGGATAAGATCACGAATACTTTTTAGCTCGTTTGTGTACTATAGTGTAATGAATGATAGCTTGCATTAAAATTAATGTTAATCTTGCAGCTAGCTGGTTTGTTATGCTTTGAATATCGTGCGAAGCTGCACGAGAGCTACCTGCACTTGCTGTTTCTAATTTATCAATGCAATACCAGAAGGAACGCAGCTAGTCCTCACCACCCACAGCCAACTCTTGAGCTACTCTTTTACCAACGAATAGTTGGATTGACTGTCACATTATAATGCCCCAACGGTTTTAAGGGAGAGCATGTTTGATGTGACTAGGAATCGAACCCGCGACTCTCGGATTACAAGTCGAGTTCCTTAACGATATGGCCGTGATGGGCCTCTTGCAGCTGAAGATAACTTTTATTAAACCGTCATTTGAAATTATTATTAGACATATGCTGTTTTAAACTAAACTATATACTAAGTTCCTTGATGGTTCTCTTGACCTGAATTCTCTTGTTTGGCGAAGTTACTTCTCAGATCTGTATCACTCATGCGTGTACGGTTAACGTTTTCAGAAATTCAGACAACCATTCACGTGTTAACTGTATATGAGAACTGTTGAAGAATTGAATTCCCATAGATCGGAAATCCTGGGGTCACTTTAGATCAGTGTTATCCAAATGTCAATATTGAATTTATTTAATGTGATAGACTTTATGTCAGGTGCTGGTGTTTGTGTTGTACCTTACAAAAAAAAAATAGTGACATTCCTGCGCTGTCCTCAACGTGTTGAACTTTCAACAACATAACATGTTACTCTATAGAAATCCGTTGCAGGTGAGGTTAGTTAGAATTAAAAGTTTCGATTTTAAACAAACAATTCATATAAAAAACCTCGGTAAACAACCGCAATACAATAATTTTCTAAACTTCCTATGCCTTGGTTTTTGATTTTTCGATGAATTATGAAAGAAACATTTTCCGTTGAGAAAGACCTACTTATTATTTGTGTTCATAGCTAATAGGTTACATACAAAACACAAAATGGATCGTAGATTAAATTCACTTCAAGCATATTTTTCACCATTACTTTTAAACTGTTTTAAGACAACGCTAAAAAGATATCACAAAACTCATTTTGTTCTTGCAGTAAGTTTCTAACTTTTTAAGTATTGATAATGCTCTAAGAAAGTGCTTTAGTTATCATATAAATGCCGACATCTTTACTCTTACCTAAAAATAGGTCAATCGGGAAATCCTATCTCAACAACGATCATACTGTATGTGTTTTCATCATATTATGAGAACAGGTATTACACCAGCATGATATTGGATTCATTACCACACATCAGTTTTTGTGGTTAATTCTTTATTTTGGCTTTATTGAAATGTCAGTCGGGAAATCATTTCTCAATAACCATTATCCTGTATCTGTTTTCATCTTATCCTGAGAACACCTATTATACCAGCATGAGATTGGAGAAAATAACAAACTTCAATTTCTCTGGTTGAATGAAAGTTTTTTGTCTCCCTCTAAGGTATCAGCAGAAAGATCATTTCACGTGTTTGTAAGATCAGCATTATTCTATTTATTCTGATAGAAGTTCAAAGTACTTCAGTGTTATCTGTCTTGTGTGTCCCTATTTTTACAACTAAGGTCAATAATATTGCTGACCAACGTTTTTCTACAATTGACAATAAACTTGGTATCAATAACATTCATAGTTTCTGTCCACTCAGAAATGTGAGATACACTGACAAATATTTCAAAATATATTTAGAAAATTGTGTTAATGAATTTTTGCAAACAGTTACTGAACGAGAAGCCACAAACCACTGTACATATATGTTTTAATGTCGTCAGTTTTCCAAAGTGCACCGTCGCTCACGTCAGCTGATCATTCCAAAAACAAAAATATGGATATCCACAACTGCTAACTGTCGGTTAACTATTTAAAAAGTAATGTAAGTATAAAGCATATTGTTTAAAGAGTGTAGTAGCTTTTACCAGAAGAGCCGCTTATCCTGTAATGACACCTTCTGTTCGAAAGCTCAGTAACATCCTCAAGAGAATGATCCTTTACAATGTGTGATAAATGCGTGAATAAGATCCTCCCACAAAATAACCTCGTCACAAATAATTTTATACTGATAATTCAAAGGGAAGAAAGCCAGATAGTGGCGTCCACTGTCATGTTTTGAGATAGTCTAATCGAATAGTAAGATTTTACTGCCACATTTTAACACATTCATGATCCTACGTTTATATTTAGCAATGGAACACATAACAGCACACTAATCCTTAGTCTACACCTGTCCATACCACACGTGTAAGTTTCTTGAATATGTAAAGCTCATATTTCTAACGTAAGATACATAGAACATGGTATTTTTCACCTACTAGGTGCCGACTCATTCACTGTAAGATAATCACCAGCTTTTCTGTTGTGTACATATTATTTTAAAATAGAATGAATTATGGTTATATTTTTAAACATCACATTTAATAATTGGATATACCATTCTTTCTTTGTTATGAGTTTTACAAAATAACAAAAAGTGAAATCAAATTAACAGATACAGCTCTTCAAGCTCATATCAGAGTATATGTTCATTCTTCATTTATACCTTGAATAATGTGAACTCCAAAGTTAATGTCAGTAAATGTTAAGATAAAGATGTATTGATGCATATTACTTTTCATTAGCTCAGGTACACAATAAAGTTGCATAAATCACAGGGGCTTCTAATGAAATTGGAGAAGCATTAGCTTACGAGTCAGACTAGCTTTGTCTGTAACAAATGTTGACAAGTTAGAGGCCGTTAAAACAGGTAAGTATTATTAAAATGAGAAAAAAAGGCATCACATTCTTAAAAATAAGTTATTGACAGTTATAGCATCGGAACCAACACTTTTAGCTATTGACGGTTATAGTACTATTTATCAACAAATGTAGCGGACAGTCTGGATACTTTTAATGTGATATTTTTTTATTTTAAAATTATTTTGTTTATAATATGATTGTTACTGTTGCACTAAAATACTGGGATGTTAAGACTAGAATATTTTGTAAGCATTCAGAAGAATGAAAGGTCAAATTATTATGTTCATATAACTGAGAAATTCACAAAATTTCGAGCATTTATGTTCATTCAGTTTGTTTCGTGTGACGAATTTTTTGAATACTTCGTTTTAAAGCTGGCTGATTGCTTTTCTGATAAATTTTTATTTGTTTTCTTTTTATGGAGTGGGAGTTAATACTTTGTGGTTGACCACTCACTACCTTATATTTTGTTTTCAATCTGAAATTACACTGTGGAAAAAGTTAAATTTTAGAATTGTCCTTACAAAGATAGCACAGCAACGAACAACTGTTTGACACAACGATCTCGCCCTGTGAAATTAATGCTTTTAAAAGAAAGTCGAAGATAGCTGATAATCCCAGGTTTTCATGCGCCTTAATTTAATTTTTCCATTTGAAGTCCGAGATTCGTCGAATAATGATGACGTCCTACTAGTGCCCTTTGACATTACAGACTTATCCAAACACTCGGTGTGCTTTTAAAAAGTTGGACACTTTAAAAAGGTATGTAAGTGCAATACATACAATAAATTTTCAAAGACTGGGGTTTGTGTAAGGCGATTATGTATTTTACAGATTCGAACAATTTGTCCTTGTAGTAAATAATTTTTCAAGTTTAAGTGCCTTCTATGTCTTTGTATATATAAACAAGAACAGGCTTAGGCTTGATTGCGGTTGACATAATTTTACATTTTTCAAAATATTAAACTTGTGTTATTCACAAATTCCTAAAATTTTACAGAAAAATAAATGAGCTTATTGGCCTTGTAGTTGCCAACTAGAAATATCCCTTATTACCAATATGTTCATCCAATCTTTTCTGCTTCAACCACCCTTGCAGGCAGTTCGTTTCAAATGCAACCCACTCCGTGTAGAAAGTTATACTGTTTAAACTGCAAACGAAACCAACACTGCCTAAACTTTTAATGTGACGATCAATCCTACTGTTCCTTGGTCATCACTAGTGGCCTTTCCTCTAGTCTTACACTTTTAAATTATGGACGGCTAGCGCAGATAGCCCTCTTGTAGCTGTGCGCGAAATGCAGAACAAACAAACACTTCTTGACAATAAACGTTCTAACAAAAACAACTTATTAACACCTACTTTTGTTCATATTTCCATTATTTACTGTAAGTCATGGTTTCGCTTTTTTCAAATTTTGATACAAGACCAAAAGTGCACGAAGTTCTCAGTGATGGAATAATCGGTACCGTGTGCGTCAAGAAAAGTAGTGACGAAATTCTTGGCATAAAAAACAAACAAACAAAAATACGAAAAAGAATTAAAAGTCATGTAACTAGTGGTTACGAGTATCAATCGTGGTTGATTATTTGTTTGCTTGCTCGTTGTTATTAAGTATAAAGCTGAAAAATGGGTTATCTGTATTATGCCTACCACCTGTGATGAAAGCCAGTTTTAGCATAACAAGCCTAACAGCTTACATCTGATATACTAATGGGGTCAGGTATTAAAATATACCATCTTGAGTTAAAATAAGTGCAAATTAGGGCCCAATACTTCACTTCTCTTCAAAATGAACATTTCGAATCATATTTATTTTCTAAAATTTCTTTACCGAGCTTAGTGTCTAACTTTTTGACCGAGATCATTTGTAAGTCACAAGAAATAGTTTTATTTTTATTGTCATTCAAACAGCACGACACTTTTCTGTTGATGAACCAGGTCTAGCCAAGCGAATGATGGGCTTAGTTGTGAATCAGAGTGCTCGAGGTTTGAACTGGTTCTCCCACTGATACAGCGCTATGTTTACCGATAGGCGGGGTAATCGGAGCACAAATAGCGCAATTATTGTGTAGCTCTATGTTTAACTTTAAAAACTTACGTTTAAAAATTAATTACTTGTTTCTATAAGTTCACATTTTGCTTGTCATACTTATTGATATAGAAAAGCAAAAAAGAAACTTTCTTTGTACAATATTTAATGTTTATACTATATTATTGGTAAATATTATTATCATATTATCGTTACTTGCAGTTAGTAAAATAATGTTGATACAGACTTCTTATGTGTATTTTGTGAGTGATTCTTCGAAAATCTCTGGAAGCCATTGCATTTTTCAAAAAGACAAAATTTATTATTATTTTTTTTTATTTCCAAGGTTTCGTGATTAGGGGGAGCTTGACCCGCAATCTGAAGAATGCGAGTTCAAAATTCTGTTGCAAGGAACGTGCGGTACCTTTCTCCCGTAGGACGTTACAAAGTGCTCTCAGTCCCACTATTCGTTGCTAAAATAACAACCCAAGAGTGATTGATTAGGTGTCTTACCTCAAGTCTATCACTTTTCAATTTAGGACAACTAGAGCAGTTAGCCCTCCTTTGGCTTTGTGCGAAATTACAGAAAACAAAACACACAAGCCAACTCCATGCACGAATACTGAAACACAATAACCAATAGACTCTTGCACAGTACGTTAAATTAATTTGGAAAAAAACAAAACTTGTTGTACGAACAGAACAGATACTGGATACATAATAACGAAAGCCCTAGGTATCTCTCCCCAGTTAAAATACATATATATGAAGGCTACTTAATTACCAGGCATTTCAAACATAACAAAACGCTCGATTATTTTGAAAACACTGTATTGTATTTATGAAAATGATCGTGTTTGTGTTTTATTATAGCAACGCCATAGTTTGCTATTTGCTGAGCCCACCAAGAGGAATCGAACTCCTGATTTTAGTATTGTAAATCTGTAGACTTACCGCTTTACTAACGGGGGTTATTTAGGTAAGTGATCTAATCTTAAATTATGAGTTAAACGTCAAAGTACTACAAGAACTGCTTGTGAACTACAGAACTTTATGTAAGTAAAACGTAGCAATAGTTTGTTTCTCGCATCTAACGTTATCACACTGACGTAGTGGACATGACTTTGAAAAATAATCAGAAGAAGTGCTCCATATACTCATATACAAAATTTCAGCGAAAATAATGAATTAAAATTTGTGGTGTTTTTTGTGTTTTGTTTTTGTATCAACAAAAAGCAACAAACTTTTAATGTTCACCAGAAGCTACAAAATGTTCATGGAAATAAGCATTTTAACTCTTACACTGTCGCAAGGAGGTGTATTTTCCAGTGATCTCATCCACTCATGCTGTGACTGTAGTTTTGATTAACAACAGATAGTGTTGTATATTTTGTACATTTCGGCACATCATAAAAACGTACTATTTGATAAATTGTATTTCAATTCGCATCAGTGGACATATTGGCATATTTTGAAGTATTTTAATTACAAAAAAATAAACGAATAATTCTTACAAGTCCGACAAAAATAAAGTATAGTGAACATTAAAAAAGATAACCAGTATATTAATATTTTTTCTGGAGTATCTTGTCCTATTTCTTTTTTTTGGTGCCGAGATTTAAGTTTTGTAACTAATTAAGGAGGATGATAATATATTATCCTCTGGTATATACCACAGTAAAAAAAAACAATACACTAAATCTAGAAAACTGGAATCTAGAAGTTGACGTAAATTGTCCGTATTGAAGTTACGGTGATACAGACCACTTCAACTTTTTATATTCAGTTTATATTCGTGCAACTGAAGAGTATAGACATAGAATATTCTACATTTGTTACACAAAACAGCAACGGTAAGAGCGCTCGCCTCGCAAACTGAGGGTCGAAGGTTCAATCCTCGTCATATTAAATAATCTTGCCCTTTCAGCCGTTATGGCGTTATAGTATGACGATCAATCTCACTATTTGTGAGAAAAGAAGTAGCCCAGGAGTTGGCGGTGGATGATTATGACTAGCTGCCTTTCCTCCAGTTTTATACTGCTAAATTAGGGACGGCTAGCGCAGATAGCTTTCTTGTAATTTTGCGCTGGGTTAAAAATAAGCAAACAAACAATATAGCACATGCGTTAAATTAAATTATGCATTTAATTTGGATTCTGTGAAATGATGAGTTGTCACACGTGTTAACTAAACAGCTTGCAAAATATGTACACGTACATTTCACAACGTTAGTGGTGTTTCTTTCTCCGCGAATAAACATGTACGTGCATAAGTAGAGGGTATTAAATCGAATCCCGGCATCTAACAAGAGAGGCACTAAGAAGAAAAACAAATGGAATTTTTCTGTTCCTTCTGCTCCATTGGAGTAACCTGTTCGTGAGTAATAATTGCTCTAATAGGTCATTATTCATCTGGTTCTCGTGCAACAAAATATCTTAAAGGATTCTATGTAAGCTCTTCTTGTCAAAGAAATATATCTATAAAATCCCATTCTGTTCTTCAGAATGTATATTTTTTGAAGAACAAAACAAGACAAGTTTCAAAACTCTCAGTCCATTATACTTAACAAACGTACAATTAAAAATATTTCAAACTACGAAATTCGGAGGGCCTGGCATGGCCGAGCGCGTTAAGGCGTGCGCTCGTAATCCGTGTTGCGCTAAACATGCTCGCCCTCCCAGCCGTGGGGGTGTATAATGTGACGGTCAATCCCACTATTCGTTGGTAAATGAGTAGCCCAAGAGTTGGCGGTGGGTGGTGATGACTAACTGCCTTCCCTCTAGTCTTACACTGCTAAATTAGGGACGGCTAGCACGGATAGCCCTCGAATAGCTTTATGCGAAATTCCAAAACAAACAAACAAACGAAATTCGTATGTTCATACAAGTTCAAGAAAAAAGAAATATTCTCGCTAGCAGTAAGCGAAAAATGAAAGTTTAATAAGAAGTAAATCATGCTTAGTTCAGTGTTGTTAATTTTTAATTTTATTGTCAGAAAAAACAAACAAATGGAAAATGGTTCTTGACTTAACACCCGTGGTCTATACATAAATTGAAAGGTCGTTTTGTTACTTCTTGGTGTCAAAAATCTCAGAGTGAAAAGAAACTAAGATGTTTTTTTTTTCCTTTCACGTTGTGACAGACCCGAACAGGCACAGCATGGCCATGTGGTTAAAGAGCTGTACTCGTAGCGGGTTCGAACTCTCGTCACACCAAAACATGCTCGCCCCTTCAGCCGTAAAGGCGTTATTATGTACCGGTCAATCCCTCTATTCGTTAGTAAAAGAGTAGTCCCACAGTTGGCGTAATGTGGTGATGACAAACTGCCTTCCTTTGAGACTTACAACTCTAAATAATGGATGACCCTCGAGTAGCTTTGCGTGAAATTCAAAGGAAACAGTTTAAATTACGATAATACAGGTTGTGCATTTGCTAAACAGTCTGGCATTATTGTATTGTGTTTTATAATAATTATATATTTAAAAACTAAAACGTTTCTAAGTTATTTTGAACATACTCAAAAGAAAAAGAACTTCTTTGTTTCCGATTGGGGCAAAAAATATGGAGCTGAATCTTGGAACGTCCGGTGATCCTTAATAAATATAATTACAAAAAACCAAAGCAGGGGATTTCTCATAGACCATGTTTATAACAGTCAATGAAAATCAGTGACATCAAATTCAACCTGAAGGCTATGGTTTGGAATGAGATCCCTCTTGCTGAAAAAGAAGGCATTAGGTGGCTCATTTTGTGGTTTGTTAACAATAAAATAAACAACAATTTTTTTCGACGAAGTGTGACAAGCTTCCAGCCTCACCTCAGAAATAAACCAAATAACAAGAGTTTCGATTTCCCTTAGTGGGTGGATTCAACAGATCGCCCGATGTGACTTTGCTGTAAAAAAACATGCAAACACCTATAAGAACGTAAAGATTTGTATATTAAGTAGTGCATTAATGGAGATTCGTTTCCTCGACGTAGTTTAGCGTAACGTATATGTTTTGTTATTATATTCAGAAATATTTCGAGTGTTTGAGAACAGAATTTGAAGCTAAAGGAGTAACTGTTACAATAACTTGTCCTGAGCCATTGTTCTCAAGTTTAATAGAGCGATGTTTCAGAGGGATCCCAGGAGAGGTAAGGTGGTTGAATTTAGTTGGAACAGTACCTGCTGCAAGTGTATTACAAGAAGGAAAATTCTTACTTGTCTTAACTTTTTGACTAACTGTTATACGCACAGAAAAATAGATATTACAAACAGTAGCTTCTTCACCAGACTAGATTACCTCCAGTATACCTTAAAGAATATAATAGAACCAAGTAAAATTGATACACTATGCGATTTTTGGGAGTCTTTAAAAATTTAGGTAAGAGATTTAATTTTTTCCAAGTTTTATTTGTTTTGTTACCGAAAAAAGTATCTATATGATAATTTTACTTTTGAAGAATTAAAAATACAAGAATTTATTAAGTAATTTCATCTGTTAGATATTAGTGTAAATATTCTTTTTTTTAAATCTTATGTCTATTACTGCCGTATGAAACAAGAAGCCTAAATGGACAGATTTCTTTTTACGAAGAATGCTAGATAGATTAAAACACATTATAGTCGTTTGAAATAGGTGAGTCTTCATAAGGACCTAAGACACATTTAGTCGCAGAAAGAAAATATGCAACATAGTCTTAATTAGTAAACACGTTATATTTAAATCTGATACATTACATTACTGTGCATAAATTAGTTTTCTGTGTCAAATATTAAAAAATAGTAATAATGCTAATATAAAAAGCGTGTTTACTTTAATACCTAATACATCATAAGTCTGTTGTGAATATATTCTAAAAGGGGAAATTTAAGAACGTCAGAATTGACAATAGTTTTCTCTTTGAAATCTGTGAAACTTAACTTTTAGTTCTTCTGATGTTACCCTATTACTTCAGTAATAAATTTATGAATGTTAATTTGTAAAAGTATTAAAAATAATTTATCTTGGTCGCTGGCACTACTATTACTTTAGTAAAAACTTTCTTTCGGCGATTCTAATTTGAGTGTTCAATATTTAAGTACAAAATACGACTCCAAACGCGCTGTTTCAAATGAAGGAAAACATGGATTATATAAATTAACAATTTTTTGCAAAAAGTGAAGTGTTAAACACTACAGTTAAATATATATGTATATCAAAAGATGCTTTGAAATTTGAACCACTTATGTTAAGAGAAGGCTCGAAAGATAATCTTAGCTCCTCAGATCAGATGTTTAGTTCACTGAGATACAAATGTATGTTAAGCAGTTGCATTGATGAAGAACTTCAAAAACCATTGGTGTAAATTTCACCTTTTCACAATGGATTTAACTTGCTCTTTCTGAACGCCGTTTAATGAGATAAATTTCATTCTACAGCCTAGTTACGATACCTACCATGTGATCTTTTGCGAAACGTAAGAGCAATAAAGCTCTTACTTTCAAAATAGAATGTAGCAAAGAAACTGGCTTATTTGAAATAACACGTATCTTTGTCACTGTAGCATGGTACAAGTGCTTTGAATTCAGGCGTCTAATTTTGAGTAGTTTGGATTCAAGTACTATGAATACATTAACGTAAAAGTAAATAAAAGGTTTCAAAAGTGATGTTCTGTGCCAACAGTCAAACATGTAGAAAACTCACCGGTTATTTGGGTATAAAATGTTTGTAGGGTGGTGCACATCAAAATAGTTGATCAAGTCCTGTAACAGTATATATGCCACAGTGTATTACTCCATCATGCTATGCCCTCTGGAGAGAAGTTCATTGGGTATAATTTCACATTTCAATAGAACTATTATTCAACATCAAAGAAAGGTTAATCTCATTTGACAAAAAAAAAGCTCATGAGGTCTATCAGAAATGGAATTGCCTCCACAAAACCAGATCCGAACAGCATAAAACAAATGTTGGATTTGTTGTACCTCACACTAAACAAAAACAACGTCTGGAATGACTAGTTCCTCAGGGTAAGCCATTTTAGGTGTTTAGTTTTGAACAGATTTGTCATTACTGGTATGGGTGATCTCACTGGTGCTGCAATTGACGCACGGTGTACATGATCCAAACATTCAGTGAATGAGTAAGCCGAAGTACCTCTTCTTTACTCAGATTATGAACTCAGGATAGAAGCTGTAGATGCTGAGTTAAAAATCCTAATTTTAACACAGGTTATTAATAATACAACATATTACTACAGTATTCATTATTATCTCATTTATAGTTTTGTATAAAATTCAATATGTGTATGCTTAAAACATGGTATACACTGAGCGATGATCTGGATAACTTTGTAGTTATAGATAGCCTCAAAAAATAGTTGAGGTAGGGATGCTTTCTGTTATGTACTTTCAAAGCCAAACTACTAAGTTCTTACATGGTGTTTTACATGATTAATTAATTGACGGTCATTTGCCACAGAAATTTCATACGAGCTTAAGTTGAAACGTTATGGAAGAAAGTAGAAATTGGATATAATTTAAGAAATTGCCTTCATGTTAGTCTTAAGATGATGTTGGAGTACAAGCTTCAGCTGAGTTTATATATTATTACAAAAGCGACGGCCATTTGTTTTCATTGCACTTCTCTATAGAGAGTACTAGTGTACTCTCTGAAATATATATAACACGTTTGTGTGTTCTTCTCCCACACTGTGTGTGTGTGTGTGTATAACTTATTTTATTGAAAATTTAATAGTTTTTTTTGTTTTCTGTAAAAAGGACGTGGCACCATCAACGAATGTCGGTAATTTTAAAAATATTAAATGTTTGAGTGTTTCCAACGTTTGTGAGCCCCAGTCACATGTC
This sequence comes from Carcinoscorpius rotundicauda, assembly GCA_011833715.1. Classification (NCBI taxonomy): domain Eukaryota; kingdom Metazoa; phylum Arthropoda; class Merostomata; order Xiphosura; family Limulidae; genus Carcinoscorpius; species Carcinoscorpius rotundicauda. Next base: position 73,104,166 of record CM022396.1, read on the forward strand.
CTTTCTTCCAAACTGTTGTCATTAAATTATTTGTATACTTTTGACAGTTGTTTTAATTTTTATTTTGAAACTGCCTTTTTGCCTTTCTCATACAACTTGAGACTACATTGAAAAATGTACTTTAATAGTAAAACAAATAATTATTTACCACAAATCTCTTTTTTTTTCTTTATTTTGTAGGCACAAAGCAACACAATGGGTCATCTGAATCATGCTTCACATAATTAATTTAAAACTGATGAAATAGTGAAAAGACAATTAGTTAACACCAACTACAACCAACTGAAATTGAATAATTGAAATGCGAATCGAGCAATGTAACTCTAAAGCTATAGAGATTGGAGGCGGGTCAGTGAGCGGTTTACATTGCGGTATTAAGAACGAGTCTCATTTTTCCATGTTAGTAGTATTAAAATTAATATTAATCTGATAAAAATAAAAATGTTAAAATAAAATGAAAAATAAAATAATTTAAAATAAAGAAACAGTAATAATCAAAGTATTTGTATTTTATGTAATACAATAATACTGGTACTGTCGTTTTCCTGTTCTCGTTTCTTCAACTGAAACTTTTTTTACGTACTCTTACGAACTTAAAAATCGTATTTATATACCTGTGGCTTGCAAAGCATAAATCGCTTTTGCGTAGCTATTTCTCTCAATTCTTTCTTGATATCAAGTTAACCAAACCCAGTTGTCGACATCTTTCGAAACAAAGACAGTGAATTTAAAACATTAGAAGTCATTCGAGGTATTCAAAATTAAGATTTTGAGACCCCAAAAAAATCTTTTGACAATATCCTTGAGTGTCTCCATTAACAAATTAGCATGAAGTTTAAATTTAATATAATGTTGCAAATATAAGTTATATTATATTAAAATAAATTAAAACTCGCAAGCCGGTTGGTGCTCTGGTGGTGGTTTTGAAAGACCAGTGTGCTTCTAAAATGGCTGCGGAGATTGGAGAACTTGCTGCAATTCAGTTTGCGTATGATGAAGCTAAAAAGAGATTAGAAAATGGAGAAGAAGACATTCGAAAGATAACTGGAAGAGAACCTTCTACAGAATTTCGGTATGAAGTAGAGAATCAGAATCTGAATAACATTGAACTTTAATATTATTATACTAGAAATTCGTTTACATATATATATATATATATATAATATAACTAAGTTACGAGATGTTATTTTATTGTTTCTACTTTATGTTTCGACTTTTTTAAAAACTACAACAAATATTCGTACGTGATAAATACCACTCTTTACTGCAATTCACGACACTGGTAATTTAATGGTAACGTGTGAACTGGTTTTATAAATTTTAGCTTCCTCAGAACCATTACAGAAACTTAGTGTTAAATATACTGAACAAATTACAAATCTTTCAGTTACCTTACCATTAAATTAATCTGTGCAGAATACTTTTGTGTCGTGAAATTTTAACGTGTAATCGTTTGGATGAGAGAAACATAACATAAAATTGTCACATTTTCCAAGTTGTATTTTTATTGATTGTTAGATTATCAATGACCTTTCTTTAACAAATAAGAATGAACGAAATTATCAAATCATAAATCAAGCATTCTGATAATAATACCCCACTTGTTTTCTTGGAAAGTATTATTTCTCATTTTTCTTTATCTGACATAACAAGTAAAACTTTTTATTTCAATATTTCAGATAAATGAAACCAATTTTTCACCAGAAGCTACAAAATGTTCATGGAAATAAGCATATTAGCTCTTTCACTGTGGCTGGGTCGTGTATTTTCCAAAGCTCTCACCCACTCATACTCTGATTGCAGTTTTGATAAACAACAGATAGTGTTGTATATATGCTAAAACGGCTTGTTTGGGTTGAGAAAATATTTCACAAAGAAGAGCGACAACGTTTCGACCTTCTTCGGTCATTGTCAGGTTCACAAAGAAAGAGGTAACTGACCGGAAGCTGACCACATGTTTGAAAGGGGTTATGTAACTGAGTGTCGGACTGTAGAGGGTGGTGTTAGATGTTTGAAAAAATAATTTATTTTATTATATTAATAAAGGTTTCAAGGCATTCTTTTATATTGGTTTATTTTGGGTTTCGGTTGTTGTATAAGTAAGGCTTCTTTAATTTTGCATTTGTTTATGTTTGTTTCTTTATTTAGTACTTGAGGGTTTTCTATGGTTATGTTGTGTTTATTTGACTTGCAGTGTTCGAAAACGTTTGATTGTGACTTTTTATGTTCTTTGAATGTGGTTTCCATTTTTCTACTTGTTTCTCCAATATAGAAGTTGTGGCAGTTATCACATTGTATTTTATAAATAATGTTGTTGTGGTGTTTGTCAGTGTAGTTCTTACATAGTATAGACCTTAGTTTTGTGCCTGGTTTTTGAATAAATTTGGTTTTAACTGGAATGTCATATTTTGTTATTAGTTTTCGCCAAATGTTGGTTATTTGTTTGCTGATTTCAGGAATATCTGGTATACAGCACTATATGGTTTCGTGATTTTTTGATTCGTGAGATATATTTACTTTTGTTGGTTGATTTTGCTTTCTGTCTAGGTGTGTGCGTATAATGTTTTCTTCGGTTTGTGGAGGAAACTTATTGATGTTGATGAAGTATTGTTTGGTTTTGTCTAATTCATCGTTAATTTTATCTGGTGAGCATAGTTTTATGACTGTGTTTATTTGGTTTCTAAGTATGTTGAGTTTTTGTTTTGTTTCATGTGCTGAGTCCCAAGGAATGTATTGTCCAGTATGGGTGATTTTTCGGTGGATTTCTGTTTTGAATTGTATGTCGGTTCTTGTAATTTTGAGGTTAAGAAATGATATTTGATTGCTTTCTTAATATTTCCATGTGAAGTTAATGTTGGGATGTATAGAGTTAATGTGATTGAAAAAATTAAATATGTGTTCTGTAGATTTGAATCCCGCTACCGTGTCATCTACATATCTGTACCAGTATAGTGGTGGATGTAATGCTGTGTTAATTGCTTGTGTTTCAACTTGTGTCTTAAAAATATTGGCTATAACTGGTGATACTGGGTTGCCCTTGCTTAGGCCATTTGTTTGTGTATAGTTGTGGTTGTTGAACATGAAGTTTGTCTTCATCGTGGTGAATTCTATGAGGGTTGCTAATTGGTTGCTGAAAATGTCTATTGTTGGGTTTGGGTCTCGGATATAGAGTTCTAAGGCCATTTTGTAAGCTTCAGTGGTTGGGACTTCTGTAAAGAGGGATTTTACATCGAAACTGGCCATTAAAGCTTTATGATTAAGTTGATTTAGATTAGACTTGAAATGAAAAGAGTCTTTGATGAATGAGTTGGCTGATGTTACATATTTGGAGAATGTCCATGCTATATATTTACCAAGATTGTAATTAAACGATACATATGTGGACATTATTGATCGTAATGGACAATCTGGTTTATGAGGTTTGGGGATGCCGTATATTTGTGGTGTGCGTGAGTTGGTTTTACGTAGGTAAAAATAAATTGCTTGTGAAATTGTGTTGGCTTTTTTCATTTTTAGTAGTAATTTGTTCAGTTGCGTCTCATGTATCTTTGTTGGATTTGTGTGTATTGGTTTAAATTTGTTCGTGTCTGATAGGATGTTATTCATTTTTTGAATGTATTCATTCGTGTTTGTTATAACTATAGTGTTACCTTTATCTGCTTTTAGAATTTTTATGTTTTTGTCTTGTTTTAGGTTTTTAATGGATATAATGTCTCTTTTTGTAAGATTGTTTTTTAGTTTTCTGTTTTGTGAGAAAATTCTTTATAAAATCGTTTAAGATGTTGTTTTTAGGTGTTTCTGGAAAGTATAAATTTGTATTTTTACCTGGGAAGTTTGGCTGTTGGATGTCAATAAAATTATCCAAATATCTTCTTTTTGTTGGCTGTTTTTGGTTAGTGTTGTAAATTTTGTACATTTATGAACACCAGAAAAACGTACTGCTTGATAAATTGTATTCCAATTCGCAGCAGTGGACATATTGGCATTTTTTTTAACATTTTAATTACAAAAAGTATAAACGAATAATTTTTACAAGTCCGGCAAAAATAAGGTGTAGTAAACATTAAAAAAGAAACTTAATCAAAAATTAAGATAACCAGTATATTAATATTTCCTCTGGAGCACCTTGTCGCATTTCTGTTTTAGTGCCGAGACTTAAGTTTTGTAACTAGTTAAGGAAGATGATAATATATGATCCTCTGGTATATAACTTAGTAAAAAACAACAAAAATAGAATAGATCTAGAAAACTGGAGTGTGGAAGTTGACATAAATTTTCCGTGTCTAAGTTACGGTGAGACAGATCACTTTAACAATTCATATTCAGTTTATACATAGGATATTCTACATTTGTTACACCAAACAGCAAAGTATCAAGTGTTATACAGTGTTTAACAGCACACGCGGCCAGGTGGTTTGAGTGCTTGACTCATAAACTGTTGGCGGTGTGTGGTAATGTCTGGCAGCCTTCCTTCAAGTCTTACACCGCTAAATTAGGGATGGCTAGCGCAAATATATCTCGTGTAATTTTGCGTGAAATTCAGAAGAAACAATTTAAATTACGATAATACACATTGGCATTTGCTAAACAGTCTGACGTTCATTGTATTGTGTTTTAAAAGGAAGACATGCAAAACGTTTTAACACTTATATATTTAATAATTAAAACAAAAACGTGTCTACTTTATTTTGAACCTACTTAAAAAAAAATGCTTCTTTGTTTTCTTTTTTTCGCTGTTTTGCAAGTTTTCGTATCTCAGTTTCTGTATCCACTTAACTACAGGCTTAGGTAATAAAGTGAAGCAGAAATGGAAGGAACACTGTTTCATGTTATTTGTTTTTTTGTCAGGCGATTTTCCAAGCAAAATTTAAACGAACCGTATATCATGACAAAAATTAAATGCTGAATTCGCATTGGGAAACAGACTAACTAGAACGGTTTTAAATATTTTAATGTTTCTGATTAGGGCAAAATATAAAGAGTTAAAACTTGGAATGTCCGATGAACATAAATAAACATAATATCGGCTATAAAGTGTGTGTTTTTTTCATTCATTCCTCTTAATATGTCCATCGTAGATTTATATAGTGAGCGTCAAAAACAGTTTTTGACTAGTATTCATCATAAATTTTAAACCAAACAATTAAGCTTGGAAGTTAGTTTTCTAAAGTTTTGAATTACTTCAATGAAAAAAGTAGTTGACATACTTAAATCTGTGTGGGTAGAATCGAAACCGGTAAAATATCTATTTGGGTCATTCACGCGAGTGGCTATTTTCTTGGTGGCAATTTGATGGGTGAAATCTATAAAATGTCACAGAAGTCTAAAAGTGGATGTTAAACACAGCAATACGTATGACACGTTCACTATACTTATGTGGCATTATTTGGAACTAAAATGTTTCACAAGACAAATGCGTCAATACATCAATTATAGTGCAGGTATTGAAAAGGAAAACCTTGGTTAAGCTGGTGCGATATCAAAGTTTCTTTGTTATTTGACTGGAAATATTATATGTATTAACTGAATGTCATTAACAATGTTCTTGTTTAATGATATAACTTATAGCACTGACAGTGTAAAAAATACTATGTGTGTAAATGTCAACAGATTAAATGCATTGAGATCAATGTAATTAACCTAAAAAGAAATTCTATTTACACAGTACATATCAATATATGTAGAGTTTTATAATACTTAACCGCCTACACGGGGAGTAATTTTTAAAAATTTGATCAAGTATGCGAAACCATAAATACTGGAACTGAATAAACAGGATATTCAAGAAGTTTATTTTATTTATGCACGTTTCTCTTTGAAGTCGCCACAACTAACGCGATCAGTGTTGCAACTCAAAATGATCATACACGTGTGTACATTTACCCTTTTCGCAACAGCAGGCAGCCAGTTGTGTGACAGACGTCGTTTTGCGTCAACAGAACATGTTTTACTGAGCCACACAGGGGAAAATTTTAAACACAGTAAACAACAATATTCGCTGTCTGTCGGTAACATGGACACTCAATCGATGAGGCTAATCGGTCTTTTTATGTTATTCTTTGTGGTCTTGTGTTTTAGGTGGTTAAATAGTATATTGGTTTAGAGGTTAATTTATAAAGTGTTTATGTTATACGTATCTAGTTATTTTCTAATTCAAGACAATGATGCCAAAAATAATAAATATTTTAATATTTATAAATATTATAAATAATAATAAAATGTGTTTCCAAAATTACATTACAAAACAATACAGTTTCGCACAGATAAAGATACTACACGAAAAAGGTACACGACAAGAGGCGCATATAGCCTGGTTGCTTTGCGCCATGAAACGTCAAACCCACTCACTCACATGACAACAATGATCAAATGCACATGATCAACCGAACACAAGGTCAGTTTTACTTTGATCTTGCTGTTTACCTTCAGGCTCGAGACAGTCATACTTGGTAACAGGATATTCGATTTTCAACATTCAGTGGGATCAGTTCATTGATGATTGAACAGGATCTGTCTCCTGACTTGAGTAAAATGAAAAATAGAGACGATTTGTGTTGCAAAGGTTTCTTTTACACTGTATATAAACTTATGCGCTCTGTTTTAAACACTTTTACAGAAGTCGATAATTCTAGCGAGTCTTTGTGAGAAACAATGAGACACAACCTGAATTTACACAGTGAAGTATATTTTTATTTAATTCATCAAAGTCGGTAATTACAGTGATAGTTTAAGGATAAATATCTGATGTACATAACGTTTACAAGAAGGAAATGCTAACTTCTAGTCTTTTATTTTTTCCGTATTTAACCTTAAATTAACACTTCTCTATTTTACTAGCATCTCACTTAAGCTCCAGTATTTACGTCCTATTAATATACAAAAGGATAAAAACTATTATATCATTGTATTTGTCAGAAAACATCACTGAAAGTCATATGGCAAAATTTTTGGGTTTTTTTTAATTAACATATGTTTAATATTTTCCCACAAGAACTCACAGTAGTTATAGGTGATGTTATTCCCGGAATTAAATAAGTAAGTAATTAAAGATATTTCAGTAGAAATGTAATACTGTACGACCCCTGGATAAATTCTGAATATTTTTTCAGCTCGTTAGTGTACTATAGCATGTTATCAGGTATGATAATCAATTCTTAAGTACTGTTTTGAATTTCGCAAAAGCTATACAATGACTATCAGCGCTAGCCGTCCCTAATTTAGCAGTGTAAGACTGGAAGGAAGGCAGCTAGTCATCACCACCCACAGTCAACACTTGGGCTTCTCTTTCGCCAACGAATAGTTAGATTGACTGTCACTTTATAACACCCTCACGGGTGAAAGGGCGAGCATCTTTGATGTGACAGGGATTCGAGCCCGCTACTCTCGGAGTACGAGTCGAGTTTCTTAACCAACTGGCCATTCCGGGACTCTTGAAGCTAAAGGAAACTTTTATTAAACTGTCATTTGAAATTATTATTAAATATATGCTGTTCCAAACTAAACTGTATACTAAGTTCCTTGATGGTCCCCTTGACGTGGATTCACTTGTTTTGTGAAGCAACTTCTCAGGTGTGTGTGACTTATGCCTGAACGGTTAACCTTTTCAGAAACTGATTCATCCACTCACATGTTAACTGTGAATGAAGACTGTTGAAGAGGGTTCTGGTGGATGAATGGTGAGAGAAGGAAGCCCCACATTGGCTTTGAATTCCCATAGATCGGAGGTCCTAGGGTCATCTTAGATCAGTGTTATTCAGATGTCAGTATTGAATATCTTTAATGTGATAGACGTTATGTTAGGTGCTGGTGTTTGTGTTATACCTTACAAAATAAAAAAAAACAGTGACGTCGCTGCGCTGTCCTCAACATGTTGAACTTTCAACAGAATAACATGTTACTCTATAGAAATACGTTGTAGGTGAGGTTAGAGAGAAATAAAAGTTTCGATTTTAAACAAACAATTTATATAAAAAAACCTTGGTAACCAAACACAGTACAATAATTACTTAAACTTCCCACGTCTTGGTTTCTGATTTTTTTTCATAAATTACAAAAAAAAATATTTCCGTTGAGAAAGATCTACTTATTATTTGTGTTCATAGCTAATAGGTTACATACAAAACACAAAATGGATCGTGAATGAAATTCACTTCAAAGATATTTTTCACCATTACTTTTGAAGTGCTTTCGGACAACGCAAAGAAAAGTCATCGAAAAACCCATTTTGTTCTTGCAGAAAGTTTCTACTTTATAAAGTATTGCTAATATTCTAAGAAAGTGCTTATCCTATCATATAAATGCCTACATCTTTACTTTTATTTTATGTTTTGAATTGCAAAGCCACATTGACCAATCTGCTGTGCCCAGGAAGAGAATTCAACTCCTGGTACATATACAAATATATATGTCTTAATATGGCGAGTTTTCCAAAGTGCACTACTCATTTACATTAGCTGATCATTCCAAAAGTCAAAATATGGGTATCCACAACTGTTGGTAAACTATTTAAAATGTACTGTAACTAAAAAGCATATTATTTGAATTATGTAATAGCTTTTACCAGAAGAGCCGCTTTTTCTCTAATTACACATCCTGTTTGAAAGTTCAGTAACATCTTCAAGAGACTGACCGTTGACAATGTGTGATAAATGTGGGAATAAGATCATCCCGCAAAAAACTTCGTCACACATAATTTCACACTGACAGTCCAGAGGGAAGGCAACTAGTCAGTGACATCCACTGTCATGTTTTGAGAGAGTTTTATCGAATGGTAAAATTTCACTGCCACTTTTTAACACGTTCATGATTCTACGTTTTTATTCAGCAATAGAACACATAATAGCACACTAATCTTCAGTCCACACCTGTCCTCATCACACGTGTAGGTTTATTGAAAGTGAAAAGCTCATATTTTTGAGCTAAGATACATATATGGTATTTTTCACCTACTAGATGCTAACTCATTTACTGTAAGATAATTACTAGCTTTTCTGTTGTGTACATATTATTTTCAAAAGTAATGAATTATGGTTGTTTAATTAAACATCACATTTAATAATTGGATATACCATTCCTTCGTTGTTATGAGTTTTTAGCAGCGCACAAAACACGAAAAGTGAAATCAAATTATCGGATACAGCGCTTCAAGCTCATATCAGGGAATATGTTCATTCTTGATTTATACTTTGAACAAGATAAACTTCAAAGTTAATGTTAATAAATGTTAAGATGAAGATATATTGATGTATACTACTTTTCATCAGCTGAGTTACGTGGTAAAGTTGTATGGATCACAGGGGCTTCTAGTGGAATTGGAGAAGCACTAGCTGTCGAGCTGGCTAAACATGGAGTCAGACTAGCTCTGTCTGGAAGAAATGTAGACAAGTTGGAGGCCGTAAAGACAGAGTGTATAGGTAAGTATTATTAAAACCAAAAAGAAATCACATTCTTAAGAATGAGACTGGTGTTAAAAAGATGTTAGTAACATTTTCGTTCACCTATAGGGTTCTCTAATCCAGTAGAAATTAAATAAACTACTTGTGAATTTTCTGGTCAGACAGAACATACTCCATTTGCATATACTTACTAATAAAGTAAAAGCCTGGAGTATAACGAGAGTAATGCATTAGTAAATAATTTACTACAAAGACTATGGATTATTATTTCTAATTAAAAACTGCAATAACTATAACGTTAAAAGTAACAGTTTTAGCACCAGAACCAACACTTTGAGCTATTAATAGTTATAACACCAGAACCATAACTTTTAGTTATTGACAGTTATTGTACTATTTATCAACAAATATACATGAGAGTCTGGATAGTTTTTATATTATATATATTCTCACTTCAAACGTGTTTTGTTTCTAATATGATTGTTTATTTTGGACTAAAAACTGGGATATTAAAACTAGAATATTTTGTAAGTATTCAGAAGAATGAAAGGCAAATTGTTATGTTTATATAACTGAAAAAAATCACAAAATGTGTAGCACTTATTTATTTTTGTTCAGTTTGTTTCGTGTGAGGTATTTATTGAATGTCTTGTTTTAAAGCTGTCTGATTGCTTTTTTTTTATTAATTTTTGGATTGTTTTCCTGGTGGATAGGAGGTTAATACTTTGTGGTTAACAACTCAATTCCTTATATTTTGTTTTCAATCTGTAATTGTACTGTGAATAAATTACATTCAAGAATTTTGCTTCCAAAGATAGAACAATTTCGGAAAACTATTTGACACAACGATCCAGCTTTATGAAATTAATGCTTCTAAAAAAAAGTCGTAAATTATGTATCAACCCAGATTTTCATGCACCTAAATTAATTTTTCCACTTTTAGTTCGAGGTTCGTGCCCTTTGACATTACGAAGTTTTCCAAACACTCGGAATGCTTTCAGAAAGTTGTTGGACACTTTAAAAAGGTATGTAAGTGCAACACATACATTAAATTTTCAAAGGCGGTTTTGTGTTTTACAGGTTCGAGCAATTTGTCTTTAAGCATTGTAATAAATATTTTTTCAAGTTTAAATGCCTTCCACGTCTTTGTATATATAAACTGAAAGTGGCTATGGTTTAATTGCGGTTGACATAATTTTACATTTTTCAAAATAGTAAACTTGTGGTATTCACAAATTTATAAAATTTTATAAAGACATAAATGAACTTGTTAGCCTTATAGCTCCCAACTACAAATACCCCTCATTACCAGTATGTTCATCCAATCTTTTCTGCTTCAACCACCATCAAAGACAGTTCATTTCAAAAGCAGATCACTCTGAATAAAAAGTAATGCTGTTTAAACTGCAAACGACACCTACGCTGCCAAAACTTGAATATATGACCCCATGTCTCATTCTTTTCACAGCTGAACACAAAAACGTTTGATGGAATTACGTCATCAGTATCCCAAATAATTTTAAACACTTCGGTAAAATCCTTCCTTTTTCCAGAGCAAAAAAGATTAGGTATTTCAGTCTTCCTTCATAGGACAATCCTAGTAACTCTTCTGTGAACCTTTCTTCAACAATTCAATGTTCTTCTTGAGGAAAGGAGCCCAATCAGTACACAGTAGTGTAAATGAGGCCTCACAATTGATGTATAGAGTTAATAATAATTTGTTAGTTTGTTTTGCGTTAGCCATTCCTAATTTAGCAGTGTAAGACTAGAGGGATAACACAAAGTTATCACTACCCACCGGTAACATTCTGTCCTAAAAAGTAAATAAAAAACTGGACTTAAGACATGTATTCAAGATGTATTTTTCTAATGAAGCTTTCAGAAGTAAAGAGCAGTTGGAGTTGATTAAAGTAATAAGAAGAAAACAGCTGTTGGTTTTCTTTTTGTATAAAATAACGGAGTTTTGAAACAATTAACAAGTGTATATATTTATTTAAAACTGACGAAACTGTCAGTACTGTCTCCAAATAAATTTGTTACAGCAACTCTAACTGTTTCACTCACTCTCTTTTCCAAATTTCAAACTAGATTTTGAACGATGAACCAATAACCATAAGACAGACACCAATATTCCTTTTATTAACATTAAAATTTTCTCTATATGATATCTCGTGAAGGTATCCAATTGAACAACAAACAAAATGTATGGTTTTAAATAATTTAAAGTAGTTCGGTAAATAACAATTTTTTCCGCTTACAGTTTGTATTTACACAATTCAATCAATTCAATTCAAGTTGTAACATACCCATTCCCAGTGGGTTTTTGCAATATATTTAAAACTATAAAAGGGAAAAATCTGAACTTTGAAGTTCGAACTATCTTTTGATTTAAGTGTTTTTTGAAATTTAATAACGAGTGAGTGGTGAAATTCCAAAGTAATATTAAATTAGAATACGAGAATATTGTTTAGAATATTATAAATATTTGAGAGATATCCCGAAATGCAGTAAGGTCAGATGCTACTTCTTATTTTTTACAGAAGTAAACTTAGCCTTTTTGTTTTGTTTCTTTGTTCCGTATATCACACGTAGTTATCGTTATACGTGAATGTAACACACTAAAATATTTATTTTTTGAGAAAAACTACGTGCGACTTGTACATTTTAGTAAATTGGAATAGGGTGTTTTCAACGTGAAAGCAATCGAGTAGGTATTTTGAAGTGAATTCACTTTTTAACAATATTTTTTTTTGCATTTGTTTTCGTTCTTCTAAATTGTAGCTAGACATTTTGGTGAACAATGCTGGACGTTCTCAAAGAGCTAAATTTGATGAAATCGTCACAGAAGTAGACTATCAGACCTTTGGCACCAATGTCTTCTCTCATGTATCTTTAACAAGGGTTCGTCCTACCTCATTTCCTGTCAAACGGAGGTGGTCATGTTATGGTGAACAGCAGTGTCGCTGGTAAATGTGGTGAGTCGCTCATGTGCGTTTTCTTCAGAGTCATTGTCAAAAACGTAAAATAAAATTTTAAAAATGAAGAGATCTATTGAAATAGATGTAAGTGAATAAAGGTTTTTATTGTATCAGATGTGCGTAGTTTTATATTACGTCACAAACGTTATCGTGTATTTATCGTGGTATTAAACGTGGTTTGGTTTGTTCTGACATTCGCGCAAAGCTACACGAGGGCCATCCCTAATTTAGCAGTGTAATACAAGTGGGAAGGCAGCTAATCATCACCCACCGCCATGTGTAAGATTAATCTTTTACCAACGAATAGTTGGATTGATCGTCACATTATAAAGCCCTAGCGGTTGAAAGGGGGAACATTTTTGGTGTGACGGGGATTCAAACCACCTGACTCTGCTGGGCCTCTGGTGTTTCAATAATTTCTGTAACAATATATGCATAATGGGTGTGTATGGAGTTAAAAAACAACAGTTAATGTTATCAGTATGAGTTATGTAGCGATCTGGAGATAAAGATATTTCAGATATAATAGAATACGTAATGCAATCCGTTTATAGTTGTGAAAACAAATAAAACATGCGTTTGCTAATCCAACTTTATTTTCAGCATTCAAATGTATTGTCTAAAGCCTAGGTATACTACTTCACAGTGTAATACCAGGGCACACACTAACACACTGCGAACAATGTAACAACACGGTAGAAAAATGCAAACTGTAATGAAAGCTGGTTTTAGCGTTACAAGCCTTCACACTTACCGCTGACATTATTACCGGTGAATTATTAAAATATACCATCTTGAGTTAAAATTAATTCAAATTAGGAGTCGTTACTTCTCTTCAAAATGAGTATTTCGAATCGTATATATTTTTATTGATGTTAAAACGGCTGGTTTGAGTTTTAACATATATATTTTTCTATACTAGTGGGTTTTCTCGTCATCACTGATTCATATTTGGTTTTAAATTTTCTCGCGTTCTTTTCTTTGTACAATATTTAATGATGATACTATATAACTGGCAAATGTTATAATTATATTATCGTTACTTGACTGTTGTTGCTAGAAAAAGTAAAATAATGTTATACAGGCTCCTTCTGTGGATTTTGTGAGTGATTCCAGCCGTTGAATTTTTAAAAAAGAAAAATCTTAATTTAATTTTTTTTTTGGCCGAGCATTGCCTCATGACTAGAGGGCGCTTGAGTTGCAATCTGAAGAATGCGAGTTCAAAATTTTGTTACAACGAACATGTTGGACGTTTTTACCGTGGGACGTTGTAAAGTGGCGAGTTAGCCCAACTGTTCGTTGCCAAAAGAAAACCCCAGGAATGAGTGGTGTTGACCACCAGCCTCCCTTCTAATCTATGACTTTTCAATTAAGGACAACTGTGGAGCAGTTAGCCCTCGTATGGCTTTGTGCGAAATTAAAGAAAACAAAACTAACAAGCCAATTTCGTGCATGAATACTGAAACACAACAACAGTGACCTATAGGCTCTTGAACAGCACGTTAAATTAATTGGAAAAAAAACGAAATTTGTTATGCGAACTACGAAAGATACTGGATACATAATAATGATACCCCTAGACATCTCTCCCCGGTTAATATATATATATATATATATATATGAAGTAAAATGTAGGCCACTTAATTACTAGACATTTCACACATAACATAATGCTATATTATTTTGAAAACAGTTGTAGGGTATTTATATAAATGTTTTTATCTTAAAATATGAGTTAAAGGTAACAAAGGACTGCTAGAACTGCTTATGAACCGTGTAACTTTATGCCAACCAAACAAACGTAGTGGACAAAACCTTGAAAAACGATCAGATGGAAGTGGTTGTTATTAGTTTTTAATGTCGTGTAGTAAATAAACCGACATTACTCAGAAATCAAATACATGCTCCGGAGGGTATAGAGGTCAAATGCACCATAACCTCCAAGGTTTTTTGCGACAAAATCCCGACGCAGACAGAGATGAAAGGTGGAAGTGGGCTGTAACGGACGCATGAAACGAGAAATGTTGTTAACGCTATATTGAAGGTGAAATCAAACAAAATACACACATGTGTACAGAGGGTTGAGTACTTGGATATAAAATGACTTTCAATATGCAAACCAATATGTCGAAGCATCAATGAATACACATATTAAAATATGGTTAAAAGAGTTTATCATTTTTTATGTTGAATACTGTTCTACGAGTTATAACAGAAACTTAATATCTAGAAACAGATTATGATATTTTATTTTAATTACCTGACTATATCCACGTTGTGAAATTACTTAACCAGATACATAACATCATCACTAGTCGTGTTGTGTAATTTAGTCCAAAGAGTCTACATAGTGCCATTACTTTTACGAACACAAAGTACACAAAAATTAAAGAACAGTGATTTATGTGAAAACAAAAAATACACCAAACACCTTGGTGATGACAGAGTATGAATACTGGAACTTCTGTGTTAATGTTCTTTTTTCTTGCTGTGTGATATCAGTAATATCATTAAATTAAATAATCAGACATTTATTTTTGTAAAGTTTTGTAATATCAAACGCTATTATATAGCTTTATAGATTCTTATATGCAGGTTGGTCGTGCAGAAAAGCTCTGTATTTTGTGGTTCACATGCCAGGTTTGAATTCCTGCTACGTCAAAAAATAATTTTCATACTTAAACCAGTGGGTGTTTAAAACAGTGATAGTCAGCTCCTTAGTGTTGATAGTGTCAGGTGGGGCCTGGTGGTTAAGGTTTACGACTCATAATCCGAGGGTTGCGGGTTCGAATCCCTATCACATCAAATATGCTCGCTATTTCAGCCTTGGGGCGTTATAATGTTCGATCAATCCCACTTTTCGTTGGTAAAAGAGTAACCCAAAAGTTGACGGTAGGTGGTGATGACTAGCTGCCTTCCCACTAGTCTTACACAGCTCTATCAGGGACGACTAGAGCAGATAGCTTTTGAGTAGCTTTGCGCGAAACTCACTCCGAACCTTTTTAAACAAGTGTTTTCGTTTAAGTGACAAAAAGCCAAAGCAGGGGATTTTTTAAAAAGATGTTTAGAAGAGTCAATGAAAACCAATGACATCACCTTTAAGCTGAAGGTTATGGTTTGGAAAGAGATCCCTCTTGCTCAAAAACATGGCATGAAGTGTCCCACGTTGTTATTGGTAAAGAATAAAACAAACAAGAATTTAATGTCGAAGAAGTGTAACAAGCTTCCAATCACACCTCAGAATTAAGTCAAATCTATCGAGTTTTATCAATGCCATTCGATCATTACCTTTCTGGTCTTTCGATGCAGCTCCAATGGATTTTTGTTCTGTTTATTTTCTCAAACGTGGTTTTCGAATCTCTATATCCGAGTAAAGTGAAAGAATATGTGGAAAGTGTATTAAGATGTTTAAGTTGATATTTGTTTCACATTTTTCGCAAAAGCTAACTGGAATAGAAATTATGATCCTGAATAATATTGAATAAACAGATGGAATAATAGATGTGCAAAAGGTATTTCTGGGCTTATTATATCGTTTTCATATCAACCGGACTATCAGATGAAAGAAACACGTGATGCTCAAACAATGATAAAAGGCTAATTTGTTACCTTTATTTCAACAGAGGATGATTTTATTTAGTTCTAAGTGCTAAGAAAGAAGAGAAGCTATTTTAAATAAATTTGTTTTTGGAGGAGACTAATTTTATTATAATATCTTACACATGGTTATAACATGTTGTTTAAAGATTTCTAATTTTATCCTTGTTCTGAATGAAGAGCAGATGGCAAACTGTAAAAGTTTACGAAAATTGTTTGTGTTAACATTTTTAACGAATCCTTGGAGAACTGAAATAAGTGTCATCAAGAAGTTACATATAAGATGTACAAATAATTTTATTACATATTTAGTCTTTTCTGTTGTCATTGACTGTGAAAAGGCTAGCAAATCTGAAACTCAAATTAGTTACTTTTTCAGTCGTTTTGTAATTGAACGTTTACTTGTAATCTTACAGGTTTACCTAATTCCGCATCTTACACTGGATCAAAACATGCTATTCAGGTACGGATTCCGAATATTTTTTATTCCTCATGTTAATAATTTAACATACATTATCCGCTAACTTTTAAGCACTACGGAAGAAAACGAAACTCCTTACCTGAAATAAATATTCTTGTTGCATATTTATTTAACGGTTTATTATCACCACTTCCTACAGATGTTATTCGTTGAGAATATCATAGTAATATAATGTGTTATATCACCATACCTTGTTCATGACAATATTACAAAAAATTGCTTTTGTGTTTTTAACTTTGTGCATAGTTACAAGTGGGCAATTTGCGCTGGTTATCCTCCATTTTGCAGTGTAAGACTGTCATAATACAAAACCCCCACAGCTAAAGGGGTGAGCGAATTTGGTGTGACGGGATTCGGACCCGCGATTCTCAGATTATGCGTCGAGTGCCTTAATCACCTGGTCATGCCGAGGACTTATAACAGAAATATTAAAAAATACGAACCTGATAGAAAGCAGCCCATCGTGTGGATTTGGTTGGAAATGTAATGTAAATAGTTATTGGTAAGTGTTTGAAATTCAAATCACAAACAGTTGTCGAAAGTGCTTTACAGTAATATAGGAAGTAAATATAATTGCAAATAATTATTTGTCTTCATATTATATTAATTGATTAATACATATATATCTAAATAAAAAGTAATCTAATTAAAGTTTACCAAAGTTAACAACAAGAAGTATCTCGTTGATACAGCGTTAAGTCTTCGGATTTATAACGCTACAATAAGAGGTTCGATTTCTCTTATTACACTCAACAGATAGCCCGATGTGGCTTAGCTTTAAGGAAACATGCAAATACCTGTAAGAACGTAAAATTTTGTTAAAAGGTACACAATACTATAGATGTTTTATCTCATATTGATTCGTCCATTAGTGGATCTTCATTTCCTTGACATAGCTTACGTAACTTACATGTTTTCTCATTTCATTCAGGGATATTTCGAGTGTTTGAGAACACAATTTGAAGCTAAAGGAGTAACTGTTACAACAGCTTGTCCTGGGCCAGTGTTCTCGAGCTTAAGAGATCGATGTTTCATAGGGATCCCAGGAGAGATGAGGTGGTTGAATTTAGCTGGAACAGTATCTGCTATCACAAGTGTATTATAAAAAGCAAAATTCTTACTCGTTTTAACTTTTTAACTTACTGTTGCACACCCAGAAAAATAGATTTTGTAAACAGTAGCTTCCTCACCAGACAGGATTACTCGAATTTATTAAGTAACTTTGACAGTAAGATATTAAAGTAAATGTATTTTTTTTTAATCTTTTATCCATTATTGTCGTACGAAACAAGAAACCCAAATGAACAGATTTCTTTTTACGAAGGTTCCTAGATAGATTAAAACACATTATGGTCAACCAGTATCTTCCAGGTCTTTAATGAAAACCAGAAAGAGACAGACAAACGAATGCCTACATCTCGCTGTGCCCAGTTGATGGCGGTTGCATTAGCCAACAACTTAGATGAAGTATGGATCTCTCTGCAACCATTCCTGTCAATTTATTACCTGTCACAGTACATGCCGACTTTCTTCAGAAGGTAAAACTTTCATATCATTTGATAAGATTGTATCAACCATACTAAATTATGTTGTTTAATTTAAAATATTTATGTATCATTAATTGTTATACATTTTGATCGCAGTAACTATGAACAGGAATTAATGTCGTGACATGTTTGCATAACATATTTTGTGTTCGATTCGTATTTTGTCTTGTTTTGTTAACCATTGCAATTTGGTTTCTTATTATGATGTGTGGGATGTAGTAGGAACTGCACTTTAAGTAGAGCTGTGAGTTTATGCAAAAAACAAAATGTGTCTCAACAATGACATTTTTTTACAATTTGATTCCACCATTTTCAACTAGACGATCGGAAATGTCACAGATGGCGTCTTAATGCCTACAATAAAGACACAGCTGCAGCCATATTATCATAATACTTATCTTGTCAAGCAATTTAGTTTCTTTCCGTGATTATTATCATTTTATCATGTAACTAAAAGAGAGCAATTTCTATTTTGCAGGATAATAATTCCAAGGTTCCTTACCCCTCAGAAATTTGCCACCCTGCGAGAAGGAAGAAACTGATTATCGTATTTAGAATATTTTTTCTAACTAATGTGTGTGTTTTATTAGATCCTCGTGTGTTCATATTTTATAATATAAGTCATTCTACTCTAGTTATTCAAATTAAAGGAATGGTATTAGAATATGAATATATACATTTAATTTGTTCATAATTACCCAATCTATCGATTAATTTTATACAATCAGTCAGTAACTCTGAATTATAAAGATACAATTGATAAATATGCTACTTTTGTATATTTTTATTTTGTATGTCGTCGTTTCAAACACAGATTTTATTTTCTAATACAACATTTTAAACAAGCAAGTTAAATCTATAAAGTAACATTTCCACTTATTTCAATCACACCACAAAAATGTAGGGGAACAGCGTTTGGATCCACCCTGCTCGGCAACATTACTGTTAATTAACCTCGTTTATTTATATTATTTCAACAATTATTGGTTGTTATTGATTTCGTTATTTATGTTTGATGGCCCATAAAGAAATTAGAAAATTTCCTGTTAAACCTGCCTTATTAAAAGTAATTAATTTCTCTTTCCATTATGTTGATTTTCCCCCACAAGATTTTCCTTCCGTCTTTATACTTCCAGAATTTACACTTGAAGTCAATAAAGTTGATTTTAACTATATGATAAAACCCATTAATAGGAGGAGCAATTCTTCATTTCATATGAAAATAACGATAAAATGTGTTAAAATTTCTTGAGACAAAATTCAGCGATCGAAAGGCCATATTTGCACACTTTGGATAAACTTTAACCAAAACAAAAGTGTAATTGTTTGAAATAGGTTAGTCTTCATAAGGACGAAAGACACACTTAGTCGTAGAAAGGAAAAATGCAACATAGTCTTTATTAGTAAACATGTTATATTTGAATCTGATACTTTACATCACTGTGCATAAATTAGTCTTTATTGCTAAATATTAATAATAGTAATAATGCCAATATAAAAAAGCGTTTTACTTTGATACTTAACGTATCATAAGTTTTTGTGAATAAATTCTAAAAGGCGAAATTTAAGAACGTCAAAACTAAAAATAGTTATGTCTTTGAAATGTGGGATATTTAGCTTTTAGTTGTTCTAATGTTACCATTTGCACACTGATTTTCATCAGTGATAAATTCATGAATTTTAATTTTTAAAAGTATTAAAAATAACTTATCTTGGTCGCGTCGCTACGATTACTTAACTAAAAACTAATTATTCTTTCTCGTCATTCTAATTTGAATGTTCAATATTCAAGTACAAAATACGACTTTAAAACGCAGTTTCAGATGAAGTAAAACATGGCATAATGACATTATATAAATTAGAAAATTTCTGCAAAAAGCAAAGTATCAAAGAGTAGAATTAAAATATATATATATATATATATAAATCAGAAGATGTGTTGAAATCTGTAACTCTGATTTCAAGAGTAGGCTCGGAATACAATCTGAGTTCCTCAGATCAGATGTTTCGTTCACTGAGATGTCAACGTAAATTTAGTTGTTGCCTTGATGCAGAACTTCAAAAATCGTGGGTGTGAAGTTTACCTTTCCTCAATGGATTCAACTTGCATAAGAACAGTTGAACAGATTCATTGCACCGAAAGAGTCTTTGATCTAGAAGACACTTAATATTTCATCTTCTCTTTCTCTAAATACGTACAACCTGTATTTCGAGAAGAATATGTTCTTCTAACGAGTCAAAGTTTGAGATCTGTGTCGCACAGAAACACTCTTACTTTTATAGTGGAAGTGGGGATTGATTAAGTAACAATGATTCATTGTCTTCTGTTAAGCATAGTGGAGGTAGCATCCCAGTACAAGGTTGTTTAACTCAACCAAAGAGGATCAATACAGTAATGAGGGAGTTTTTTTAAAATTTTACCTTATATAAGAAAATATCTAATTCTATGCTTTTCTTTCTGAACACCGTTTAATGAGATAAATTTAATTTTACAGCCTAGTTACGATACCTACCATGTGATCTTTTGCGAAACGTAAGAGCAATAAAGCTCTTACTTTCAAAAGAGAATGTAGCAAAGAAATTGGCTTTTTTGAAATAACACGTATCTTGTCACTGTAACATGGTATAATTGCTTTGAATTTAGGCGTCTATTTATAATTAGTTTGTCTTCAAGTACCATGAATACACTAACATAAATGTAAATGAAAGATTGCAGAAGGGATGATTTGTGCCAATGGTCAAATATGTGGAAGACTTACCGGTTATTTGGGGTACAAAATCTTTGTATGGTGGTGCACATCATAACGAAAATAGATAAAGTCCTGTAACACTATATATGCCACATGTATTAGTCCATCATGTTACACCCTTTAGATAGAAGACGATTGGATATAATTTCATATTTCAAGAAAACTATTATTCAACTTCAAAGAAAGGTTAATCTTATTTGACAAAGAATGAAAGCTTATGAGATCTATAAGAAATGGAATTGCCTCCACAAAACCAGATTCTAATTGCATCAAACAAATATGGGGTTTCTTGGACCTCACAATAAACGTAAACAACACCTGGAATGACTAGTTCTTGATGATAAGCCATTTCAGACGTTTATCTGTAAACTGATTTGTCATCACTGGTATGGGTCATTTCATTGGTGCTGCACCGATCTTAACTGATACCCGTTGTACACGGTCCAAACATTTAGTGAATGAGTAAGCTGAAATACCTGTTCTTTGTTCAGGTTATGAACTCAAGAAAATGTTGAGGTTGATGCAATGATATATAAGTTAAAAATCCTTATTTTCACACAGGTTATTTATATTAAAACATATTACTGCAGTATTCATTATTACCTCATCTGTAGTTTTATATAAACTTTAAAAAATTTCTATGTGTCTGCTAAAAAAAGGTATACACTGAGCGATGATCTGAATAACTTTGTGGTAAGAGGTAGCGGCAAAAAATTTGAGCCTGCTCAGCTGTATTACAGTATATACTGAAGTTACAGATCCTTGAGTTACCGTACCATTAACTTTATCTATGCAGAATACTTTTGTGTAGCGAAATTTTAACGTGTAATCGTTTGGATGAGAGAAACATAACACAAAATTTTCACATTTTCCAATTGTATTTTTATTGATTGTTAGATTATCAATGATCGGTCTTTAACAAATAAGAATGAACGAAATTATAAAATCATAAATCAAGCATTCCGATAAGAATACCCTACTTTAGTGATCTCGCGAAAACCCACTTGTAGAGCAATATATATGCATAAACGGTTCGTTTGAGTTCAGAAAATATTTTGCGCACAGAAGTGTATAAACTTGATATGCACTCAAATACTAAATAAAGAAACAAACATAAACAAACGCAAAATTAAAGAAGCCTTACTTATACAGCACTTAAACCCAAAATAAACCATTTTAAAGGAACGCCTTTATACCTATATTATGTATAATAAAATAAAATTATATATTCAAACATCTAACACCACCCTCTACATTCCGACATTCAGTTACACAGCCCCTTCCAAACATGTGGTCAGCTTCCGGTCACTTACCTCTTTCTTTGTTTGAGAACCTGACGATGACCAAACAAGGTCGAAACGTTGCTCGCTCTTCTACGTAAAATATTTTCTCAACCCAAACGAGCTGTTTTTGCACACATAATACCCCACTAGTTTTCTGGAAAAGTATTATTTCTCATTTTTCTTTGTTTAACATAACCAGAATTTTACATGTAAAACTTTTTATTTCAATATTTAAGAAATATTCGTTTTCATTAAAAGTTAATTAAAAATAGAAATATGTTTAATAATTAAATAAATAAGTACCACTTTGGATCTTCTCGTGGTGTATACGAGGTTGGTTAAATTAATGGAAAATGTATGGTAGTACCTCTGGAGTACCTTGTCGAATATCTGTTTTAGTGCCGAAACTTAAGTTTTGTAACGAGTAAAGGAAGATGATAATATATGATCCTCTGGTATATACCATAGTAAAAAAAAAAGAATAGACTAGATCTAGAAAACTGAAATGTAGAAGTTGACATAAATTTTCTGTATCTAAGTTACGGTGAGACAGACCACTTCAACTATTCATATTTAGTTGGTTTTTCTTGCAACTGAAGAGTAAATACATAGGTTATTCTACATTTGTTACAGAAAAAAGCAACGTATCAAGTGTTATACAGTGTTTACCAGCACACGCGGCCAGGTGGTTTGAGCGCTTCACTCGTAAACCTAGGGTAGCGGGTCACACCAAAACATGCTCGCCCCTTCAGCCGTGGGGTCGCTATAATGTGACGGTCAATCCCTCTGTTCGTTAGTACAAGAGTATCTGAACAGTTGGCGGTGTGTGGTGATATCTAGCAGCCTTTCTTCAAATCTTACACCCAAAATTAGGGATGGTTAGCGCAAAAATACCTCGTGTAGATTTGCGTGAAATTCAGAAGAAATAGATTAAATTACAATAATACACGTTGGCGATTGCTGAGCAATCTGACGTTTATTGTATTGTTTTTTAAAAGAGAGACGTAAAAAGTTTTAACACTTATATATTTAATAACTAAAACAAAAACATGTCTAGTTCATTTTGAACCTACTAAAAAAAGTGCTTTTTTGTTTTTTCTATTTTGCTGTTTTGCAAGTTTTCGTATCTCAGTTTCTGTAGCCACCTAACGACAGGCTGAGGTAATAAAGTGCAGCAGAAATGGAAGAATCACTGCTTCATGTGATTTGTCTATTTGTCAGGCGATTTTTCAAACAAAACATAAACGAACCGTATATCATGACAAAAGATACATGCTGAATTCGCATTCCAAAACAGACTAACTAGGACCGTCTTAAATATTTTACTGTTCCTGATTGGGGCAAAAAATAAAGAGTTAAAACTTGGAATGTCCGATGACCCTTGATAAACATAATACTGGCTATAAATCGTGTTTTTTTTATACAATTCTCTTAATATTTCCATCGTAGATTTATGTAGTGAGCGTCAAAAACAGCTTTTGACTAGTATTTATTATAAATTTCAAACCAAACAATTAAGCTTGGTAGTTAGTTTTCCAAAATTTAAGCCTTGTACTACTTCAAGAATAAAAAAAATATTTGAAATAATTAAATCTGTACGGGTAATATCTAAACCGGTAAAATATCTAGTTGGGCCATAAGCACGGGTGGCAAATTCCTTGGTGGCAGTTTGATGGGCGAAATCTATAAAATATGACAGAAATCTAAAAGTGGATAATGACTCATAACATTTGACTATGCCTAAACACAGCAATACGAATGACAAGTTCACCACACTTACATGATATTATTTCAAACTGAGAAGTTTCACAAGACAAATTTGTCAATATACTAATTACTGAGGATGAATTGAAAAGGAAAACCTTGGTGAAGCTGGTATGATATCAAAGATTATTTTGTTCTTTGACTGGAAATATTATATGTATTAACTGAATGTTATTAAAAGTGTTCTCTTTTAATGATATAACTTATGATAATGACAGTGTAAGAAATACTGTGTGTGTAAATGTCAACAGATTAAATATATTTAGATCAACGTAATTAACCTAAAAGTAGAAGAAATTCTATTTACACCGTACATATCAATACATGTAGAGTTTTACAATACTTGACCTCTACACTGGAAGTAATTTTTGAAAAATTTGATCAAGTAAGCGAAACCATAAATACTGGGACGGAATGAACAGTACATTCAACAAGTTTATTTTATATATGCACGTTTCACTTTGGAGCTGTAATAGTTAACTAACACCACCAGTGTTATAACTCAAAATGATTATTCACGTGTGAACCTTGACCCTCTTCGCAACAACAGGCAGCCAACCACGTGACACACGTCGCTTCCCTCAATAATACTAGTTTTACCGAACCATCCAGACGAGAAGTTTAAACACAGTAAACAACAGAATTCGTTGTCTGTCAGAAATGTGGACACTGAATGGATGTGGTTAATCAGTCTTTTTATATTACTGTTTGCGGTTTTGTCATTCAGGTGGTTTTATTATCATGAAGATGGAGATCTAACACTCTTGTGGGCTGAAAGATATGAGAGGTCACCAGGTAGTGTTATTCATGATGAAGAGAAAGCTACTTGAAGTAAAAATATATTCTCCAAACGGTCGGTAATGAACTAAAAAGATCGAAACGTTGTTCTGTACTTTACTTTTATAAAAGTTTTAATACCCATATCAGCTGTCTTGAGAATACAGGTAAAATTTTAATAACGTTTCTAAATGGGACAGTAATGTTGCTGGAGTTGTTGTGTTACTTTTACTTTATAATAGCACAGAAGCTGAAGGTCGCCAGGTGAGAGTTTAACATTTTGAAACGGCCCGGCATGGAAGAGCGTGTTAAAGCGTGCGACTCGTAATCTGAGGGTCGCGGGTTCGCATACCTGTCGCGCCAAACATTGAAGAAAGAGCTTCACTTATCATATAAATGCCGACATCTTAACTCTGACCTAAAAAAAGGTTAATCGGGAAATTCTATCTCAACAACAATCATCCTGTATATGTTTTCATCTTATTATGAGAACAGGTATTAAACCAGCATGAGATGAGAGAAATTACCAGACATCAACTTTTGTGGTTGAATGGAAGTTTTTTTATACCTCTAAGATTTCAGCAGATAGGTTATTCCACGTGACTGTGAGATCAGCATTATCCTATTCGTTCAGATAGAAGTTCAGAGCACCTCAGTATTATCTGTCTTGTGTGTTTCAATTTTTAACACCAAGTTCAATACTATCGCTGACCGACGTTTTTCTACAATTGACAACAAACTTGGTATCAATAACTTTCACAGTTTCCGTCCACTCAGAAATGTGAGATACACTGACAAATATTTCAAAATATATTTAGAAAATTGTGTCAATGAATTGTTGCAAACAGTTACTGAACGAGACAGAGAGCCACAAACCACTGTACATATATGTTTCAATATCGTCAGTTTTCCAAAGTGCACCCTCATCCACGTTAGCTGATCATTCCGAAAACAAAAATATGGATATCCACAACTGCTAACTGTCGGTTAACTATTTAAAATGTAATGTAAGTATAAAGCATATTATTTAAAGTATTTCGTTGCTTTTACCAGAAGAGCCGCTTATCCTGTAATGACACCTTCTGTTCGAAAGCTCAGTAACATCCTTAAGAGAATGATCCTTTACAATGTGTGATAAATGCGTGAATAAGATCCTCCCACAAAATAACCTCGTCACAAATAATTTTATACTGATAGTCCAAAGGGAAGAAAGCCAGATAGTTGCGTTCACTATAGTCTAATCGAATAGTAAGATTTTACTGCCACATTTTAACACATTCATGATCCTACGTTTATATTTAGCAATGGAACGCGTAACAGCACACTAATCCTTAGTCTACACCTGTCCATACCACACGTGTAAGTTTCTTGAATATGTAAAGCTCATATTTGTAACGTAAGATACTTAGAATATGGTATTTTTCACCTACTATGTTCCGATTCATTTACTGTAAGATAATCACCAGCTTTTCTGTTGTGTACATATTATTTTAAAATAGAATGAATTATGGTTATATTTTTAAACATCACATTTAATAATTGGACATACCATTCTTTCTTTGTTATGAGTTTTACAAAATAACAAAAAGTGAAATCAAATTAACAGATACAGCTCTTCAAGCTCATATCAGGGTATATGTTCATTCTTCATTTATACCTTGAATAATGTGAACTCCAAAGTTAATGTCAGTAAATGTTAAGATGAAGATATATTGATGTATATTACTTTTCATTAGCTCAGTTACGCAATAAAGTTGCATAAATCACAGGGGCTTCTAATGAAATTGGAGAAGCATTAGCTTACGAGTCAGACTAGCTTTGTCTGTAACAAATGTTGACAAGTTAGAGGCCGTTAAAACAGGTAAGTATTATTAAAATGAAAAAAAAAGACATCACATTCTTAAGAATAAGTTATTGACAGTTATAGTATCAGAACCAGTTTAGTTGTTTAGAATTAAGCACAAAGCTGCACAATGGGCTATCTGTACTCTGCCCACCACGGGTATCGAAGCCCGAATTTTAGCGTGTAAGTCCGGAGACATACCGCTGAGCCACTGGTGGACGGCATCACAACCAACACTTTTAGCTATTGGCGGTTATAGTACTATTTATCAACAAATGTAGCGGACAGTGTGGATACTTTTGTGTGATACATTTTCTTGTTTTAAAATTATTTTGTCTATAATATGATTGTTACTTTGGAACTAAAATACTTTAATATTAAGACAAGAATATTTTGTAAGTATTCAGAAGAATGAAAGGTTAAATTGTTATGTTTATATAACGGAGAAAATCACAAAATGTCTAGCACTTACATTCTGTTTGTTTGAGTAACGAATTTTTTGAATATTTTGTTTTGAAGCTGGCTGATTGCTTTTCTTTAAGTTTTTGATTTTTCTTTTTGCGGAGAGAGGTTAATACTTTGTGATTGACCACTCATTATCTTATATTTTGTTTTCTATCTGCAATTGCATATAATAAAAATTAAATTTTAGAATTTTCCATACAAAGAACAGCTTCGAACAACTCTTTGAGATGACGATATAGCCCTGTGAAATAAATGCTTCTAAAAGAAAGTCGTAGATAATTGATAAGCCCAGGTTTTCATGCACTTAAATTAATTTTCTCATTGGTGTGACGGGGATTGGAACCCGCATCCCTCGCCTGGTGGTTTTAAAAGTTAGTATTGTTTATGTCTTGTTCTTTCCATTCAGTTCTCCTCTACACTCATATTGCATCTTCCATTATACTTCATGAGACCTCCGCCCAGTGGTGCAACGGAATGTCATAACTTACAACGCTAGAAACCATGTTTCGAAACTCGTTGTGGGAAAAGGACAGATAACCCAATGTGTGTGTTTAAATTCAAATAGACAAATACACTTCCTGGTCGGCCCTGCATAGCTAGCGCAGAGAGCCCTCGTGTAGCTGTGCGCGAAATGCAGAACAAACAAACACTTCTTGACAATAAACGTTCTAACAAAAACAACTTATTAACACCTACTTTTGTTCATATTTCCATTATTTACTCTAAGTCATGATTTCGCTTTTTTTAAATTTTGATACAAGACCAAAGTGCACGAAGTTCTCAGTGATGGAATAATCGGTACCTTGTGCGTCTGGAAAAGTAGTTACGAAATTCTTGGCATAAAAAACAAACAAACAAATATACCAGAAAGAACTAAAAGTCATGTAACTACTGGTTACGAGTATCAATCGTAATTGATTATTTGTTTGCTTGCTCCTTGTTATTAAGTATAAAGCTAAGAAATGGGTTATCTGTATTCTGCCTACTATCTGTGATGAAAGCCAGATTTAGCATTACAAGCCTAACAGCTTACATCTGATATACTAATGGTGTCAGTTATTAAATATACCATCTTGAGTTAAAATAAGTGCAAATTAGGGTCCATTACTTCATTTCTCTTCAAAATGAGCATTTCGAATCAAATTTATTTGTTAAAATTTTTCGTGTGTTTTTTGTCCTACATAATTTCTTTACCGAGCTTAGTGTCTAATTTTTGACCGAAATAATTTGTAAATCACAAGAAATAGCTTTTTATCTTTACTGTCGTTCAAACAGCGCGACACTTTTCTGTTGATGAACCAGGACTAGCCAAGCGAATGATGGGTTTAGTTGTGAATCAGAGTGCTCGAGGTGTGAGCTGGTTCTCCCCCGGCACATCGCTATGTTCACCGATAGCCGTGGTAATCAAAGCACAAATAGCGCAATTATTGTGTAGCCTGATGTTTAACTTTAAACGCTTACATTTAAAAATTAATTACTTGTTTCTATAAGTTCACATTTTGCTTGTCATGTTTATTGATATAGAAAAGTAAAAAAAGTAGCTTTCTTCGTACAATATTTAATGTTGATACAATATTATTGGTAAATATTATGATCATATTATCGTTACTTGCAGTCGTTGTTGATGGAAGTAGTAAAATAATGTTAACACAGGCTTCTCATGTGAATTTTGTGAGTGATACTTCGAAAATATCTGGAAGCCGTAGAATTTTCCATAAAGACAGAATTTAATTATTATTTTTTGGCCTGCCAAGGCTTCGTGATTAGGGGTGCTTGACCCGCAATCTGAAGAATACGACTTCAAAATTCTGTTACAACGATGTTTTGAATTAAGCACAAAGCTACACAATGGGCTATCTGTGCTCTGCCCACAACGAGTATCGATACCCAGATTTTAGCGTGTAAGTCCGCAGACATACCGCTGAACCACTGGGGGGCCTAAGCACCTCTCTAAATTTAAAATATATAAATATATATCAAGATTACTTAATTACTAGACATTTCAAATATAACATAACGCTCTGTTATTTTAAAAATACTGCAGTGTATTTATGAAAATGATTGTGTTTTGTAATAGTAAAGCTACAGTTGGCTATTTGCTGAGCCCACCAAGAGGAATCGAACTCCTGATTTTAGTCTTGTAAATCTGTACACTTACCGCTTTACTAACGGGGGTTATTTATGTAAGTGATCTAATCTTAAATTATGAGTTAAACGTCAAAGTACTACAAGAACTGCTTGTGAACTACAGAACTTTATGTGAGAAAAACGTAGCAATAGTTTGTTTCTCGCATCTAACGTAACCATACTGACGTAGTGGACATGACTTTGAAAAATAATCAGAGGAAGCGTTCTTTATTAGTTCTGAATGTCATGCAGTAAATAGAATGACATTATTCAGAATTCAATAACATGCTTCGGGGGATAGAGGTAAAATGCACCATTACCCTTTCAGGTTTTCTCCGACAAAATTATGACGTTATAATATGACAATTAATCTCACTATTTGTTGGTAAAAGTAGCCCAGGAATTGGCGGTGGGTGATTATGACTAGCTGCCTTTCCTCTAGTTTTATACTGCTAAATTAGGGACGGATAGCGCAGATAGCTTTTTTGTAATTTTGCGCTTGGTTAAAAATAAGCAAACAAACAAAATAGCACATGCGTTAAATTAAATTATGCATTTAATTTGGATTCTGTGAAATGATGAGTCGTCACACGTGTTAACTGAACAGCTTGCAAAATATGTACACATACATTTCACAACGTTAGTGGTGTTTCTTTCTCCGCGAATAAACATGTACGTGCAT
Source organism: Carcinoscorpius rotundicauda (assembly GCA_011833715.1). NCBI lineage: Eukaryota > Metazoa > Arthropoda > Merostomata > Xiphosura > Limulidae > Carcinoscorpius > Carcinoscorpius rotundicauda. The sequence continues at coordinate 73,133,855 of CM022396.1, forward strand.
AAGTAGAGGGTATTAAATCGAATCCCGGCATCTAACAAGAGAGGCACTAAGAAGAAAAACAAACGGAATTTTTCTGTTCCTTCTGCTCCATTGGAGTAACCTGTTCGTGAGTAATAATTGCTCTAATAGGTCATTATTCATCTGGTTCTCGTGCAACAAAATATCTTAAAGGATTCTATGTAAGTTTTCCTTGTGAAAAAAATATATCTATAAAATCCCATTCTGTTCTTCCGAGTATATATTTTTTGAAGAACAAAACAAGACAAGATTCAAAACTGTTAGTCCATTATATTTAACAAACGTACTATTAAAAATATTTCAAATTCGTATTTTCATACACGTTCAAGAAAAAAGAAATATTCTTGCAAGCAGTAAGCATAAAATGAAGTAAATCATGCTGAGTTCAGTGTTGTTAATTTTTAATTTTATTGTCAGAAAAAACAAACAAATGGAAAATGGTTCTTGACTTAACACCCGTGGTCTATACATAAATTGAAAGGTCGTTTGGTGTCAAAAATCTCAGAGTGAAAAGAAACTAAGATGTTTTTTTTTTCCTTTCATGTTGTGACAGATCCAAACAGGCAAAGCATGGCCAGGTGGTTAAAGAGCTGTACACGTAGCGGGTTCGAATTCTCGTCACACCAAAACATGCTCGCCCCTTCAGCCGTAGGGGCGTTATTATGTACCGGTCAATCCCTCTATTCGTTAGTAAAAGAGTAGCCCCACAGTTGGCGAAGTATGGTGATGACTAGCTGCCTTCCTTTGAGACTTACAACTCTAAATAATGGATGACCCTCGAGTAGCTTTGCGTGAAATTCAAAGGAAACAGTTAAAATTCGATAATACAGGTTGTGCATTTGCTAAACAGTCTGACATTATTGTATTGTGTTCTTTAATAATTATATATTTAAAATCTAAAATGTTTCTGAGTTATTTTGAACATACTCAAAAGAAAAAGAATTTCTCTGTTTTCTCTTTTTCACTGTTGTTTAAGTTATCATATCATGCCACCTAATGACAACCTAAGGTAATAAAGTGCTGCAGAAGCGGAAGGATCGTTACTCCATATGATATATTTCTTTTTCAGGTGATTTTCAAAGTAAAATTTAAAAGAATCCTATATAATGACAAAAGGTACATGCTGAACTCACATTGGAAAACAGACTAACTGTGACCGTTTTAAATATTTTACTGTTTTCGATTGGGGCAAAAAATATGAAGCTGAATCTTAGAACGTCCGGTGATTCTTGATAAATATAACAACAAAAAGCCAAAGCAGGGTTTTCTCATAGAAGATGTTCATAACAGTCAATGAAAATAAGTGACATCACCTTCAACCTGAAGGCTATGGTTTAGAATGAAATCCCTCTTGCTGAAAAAGAAGGCATTAAGCGGCTCATGTTGTGGTTTGTTAACAATAAAATAAACAACAATTTTTGTTCGACGAAGTGTGACAAGCTTCAAGCCACACCTCAAAAATAAACCAAATATATGGAACAAGGGGTTCGATTTCCTTTAGTGGGTGGACTTAACAAATCGCCCGATTTTGCTTTGCTGTTAGGAAATATGCAGACACCTATTAGAACGTAAAGATTTGTTAAAAGTTACACTATATTATACTTGTTTAATCACATATATGTTAAGTAGTGCATTAACGGAGCTTTATTTCCTCGACGTTGTTTAGCGTAACGTATATGTTTTCTTATTATATTCAGGGATATTTCGAGTGTTTGAAAACAGAATTTGAAGCTAAAGGAGTGTTTGTTACAATAACTTGTCCTGAGCCAGTATTATCAAGCTCAATAGAGCAATGTTTTAGAGAGATCCCAGGAGAGGTAAGGTGGTTGAATTTAGTTGGAACAGTATCTGCTGCAAGTGTATTACAAGAAGGAAAATTCTTAGTTGTTTTAACTTTTTAACTTACTTTTATATGCACAGAAAAATAGATTTTATAAACAGTAGCTTCCTTACCAGACTAGATCACTTCTAGAATATCTTAAAAAACATAATAGAACCAAGTAAAATTGATACACCTTGATATTTTTGGGAGTCGTTAAAATTTAGGTAACAGTTTTATTTTTCCAATTTTTTTGTTTTGTTACCTAAAAAAGTATGTAAAGGATAATTTTACTTTTGAAGAATTAAAAATACGAGAATTTATTAAGAAATTTCATCTGTTAGACATTAATATAAATAGTCGTTTTTTGTTTTTTTTAATCTTATGTCTATTACCGTCATATAAAGCAAGAAGCCTAAATGGACAGATTTCTTTTCACGAAGAATGCTAGATAGAATAAAACACATTATGGTCAACCAGTATCTTGTAGGTACTTAATGATAAACACAAAGAGACAGACAAACGAATTTTTACATCTAGCTGTGCCCAGTTAATGACAGTTGCATTAGCCAACAACCTGGATGAAGTATGGATTTCTCTACAACCATTTCTGTCAATTTATTACCTGTCACAGCAATAAATATCACTTTCTTCACAAAGTTAAACTGTCTTAAAGTTTGATGGAATGGTATGAACAAGACGAAATGGAATGAAATGCTTTTTGTTATCCACTTTAAGAATTTCTGTGGCAAATGACCGTCAATTAATTAATCGTGTGAAATACTATGTAAGAACATAATAGTTTGGCTTTGAAAGTCAGTAACAGAAAGTATTTCTACCTCAACTATTTTTTGCCGCTACCTCTTACCACAAAGTTATCCAGATCATCGCTCAGTGAAAACCATGTTTTAAGCAGACGCATATTGAATTTTTAAAGTTTATACAAAACTATAGACGAGGTAATAATGAATATTGCAGTAATATGTTATATTATCAATAATCTGTGTAAAATTTCTTTCGAACTTAAGTTGAAACGTTATGGAAGAAACTAGAAATTGGATATAATTTAAGAAATTGCCTTCATGTTAGTGTTAAGATGACTGTTGGAGTACAAGCTTCAGGTAAGTTTATATATTATTATAACAGCGACGGCCATTTGTTTTCATTGCATTTCTCTATAGAGAGTACTAGTGTACTCTCTGAAATATATATAACACGTTTGTGTGTTCTTTTCCCACACTGTGTGTGTGTGGGTAACTTATTTTATTGAAAATTTAATAGTTTTTTTCTGTTTTCTGAAGGAAGGACGTGGCACCATCAACGAATGTCGTTAATTTTAAAGATATTAAATATTTGAGTGTTTCCATCGTTTGTGAGCCCCAGTCACATGTCCTTTCTTCCAAACTATTTTCATTAAATTATTTGTATACTTTTGACAGTTGTTTTAATTTTTATTTTGAAACTGCTTATTTACCTTTCTCATACAACTTCAGACTACATTGAAAAATGTACTTTAAAAGTAGAACAAATAATTATTTACCACCAATCTGTTGTTTCTTTTTGTTTATTTTTGCAGGTACAAAGCTACACAATGGGTCGTTTGAGCCATGGTTACCGCGAGTATTAAAATCTAATTTGTATTATCATAAACTCTCAAACGTTTCAACAAGTCACCGAGGGGAATTTCTGTGAATTTTACATGTTATATATTAGTGTTTGTTGAATTTCGCGCGAAACTATTCGAATACTTTCCTCGATAACCATAATTAATTTAAACCTGATGAAATAGTGAAAAGACAACAAGTTAACACCAACTACAACCAACTGAAATTTAATAATTGGAATGCGAATCGAGCAATGTAACTCTAAAGCTATAGAGATTGGAGGCGGGTCAGTGAGCGGTTTACATTGCGGTATTAAGAACGAGTCTCATTTTTCCATGTTATTCGTATTAAAATTAATATTAATCTGATAAAAATAAAAATGTTAAAATAAAATGAAAAATAAAATAATTTAAAATAAAGAAACAGTAATAATCAAAGTATTTGTATTTTATGTAATACAATAATACTGGTAATGTCGTTTTCCTGTTCTCGTTTCTTCAACTGAAACTTTTTTTGCGTACTCTTACAAAATTAAAAATCGTATTTATATACCTGTGGCTTGCAAAGCACAAATCGCTTTTGCGTAGCTATTTCTCTTAATTCTATCTTGATATCAAGTAAACCAAACCCAGTTGTCGACATCTTTCGAAACAAAGACAGTGAATTTAAAACATTAGAAGTCATTCGAGGTATTCAAAATTAAGATTTTGAGACCCCCAAAAAATCTTTTGACAATATCCTTGAGAGTCTCCATTAACAAATTAGCATGAAGTTTCAATTCAATATAATGTTGCAAATATAAGTTATATTATATTAAAATAAATTAAAACTCGCAAGCCGGTTGGTGCTCTGGTGGTGGTTTTGAAAGACCAGTGTGCTTCTAAAATGGCTGAGGAAATTGGAGAACTTGCTGCAATTCAGTTTGCGTGTGATGAAGCTAAAAAGAGATTAGAAAATGTAGAAGAAGACATTCGAAAGATAACTGGAAGAGAACCTTCTACAGAATTTCGGTATGAAGTAGAGAATCAGAATCTGAATAACATTGAACTTTAATATTATTATACTAGAAATTCGTTTATATATATATATATATATATATAATATAACTAAGTTATGAGATGTTATTTTATTGTTTCTACTTTATGTTTCGACTTTTTTTAAAACTACAACAAATATTCGTACGTGATAAATACCACTCTTTACTGCAATTCACGACACTGGTAATTTAATGGTAACGTGTGAACTGATTTTATAAATTTTAGCTTCCTCAGAACCATTACAGAAACTTAGTGTTAAATATACTGAACAAATTACAAATCTTTCAGTTACCTTACCATTAAATGAATCTGTGCAGAATACTTTTGTGTAGTGAAATTTTAACGTGTATTCGTTTGGATGAGAGAAATATAACATAAAATTTTCATATTTTCCAAGTTGTATTTTTATTGATTGTTAGATTATCAATGACCTTTCTTTAACAAATACAAATGAACGAAATTATCAAATCATAAATCAAGTATTCTTATAATAATACCCCACTTGTTTTTTTGGAAAGTATTATTTTTCATTTTCCTTTATCTAACATAACCAGACTTTTACTTCTAAAAGGTTTTGTTTCAATATTTCAGAGAAATGAAACAAATTCTGAGTTTCTTTTTAATTCAAATTTAATCAAAAATAAAAATATATTTGACAATTAAATAGATAAGTACCACTTTGGATCTTTTCATGTTGGATACGAGATTGGTTAAACTCATGTAACCTGTATAGTATTAAGACAGAAAAAATAATAAAGTATAATTTTGATGAAAAACATTTGATATTTATATTGGAGTTTTTAAAAGATTATGCATATGAAGTTTGATCATTTTCTAGGACCTAGGTGAAAAAAGTGTTCTAAATCTTAAATTGAAGATGACTTTGCACTCAGTGCAATCAGCATTGACTCCATATACTCATGTACAAAATTTCAGCGAAAATACTTAATTAAAAACTGTGTTAAGGAAGATGATAATATATGATTCTATGGTATATACCATAGTAAAAAAAACAACACAATAGACTAGTTCTAGAAAACTGGAATGTAGAAGTTGACATAAATTTTCCGTATCTAAGTTACGGTGAGTCAGACCACTTCAACTATTTATATTCATTTGATTTTCGTGAAACTGAAGAGTATATACATGAGATATTTCACATTTGTTACACAAAACAGCAACGTATCAAGGGTTATACAATGTTTAACAGCACACGCGGCCAGGTGGTTAGAGCGCTTGACTCATTAACCGAGGTTAGCGGGATCGAATTCCCGTTACACCCAAACATGCTCGCCACCTCAGCCGTGAGGGCGCTATAATGTGCAGTCAATCCTTCTATTCGTTGTTAAAAGAGTATTTCAACAGTTGGCGGTGTGTGGTGATGTCTAGCAGCCTTCCTTCAAATCGTACACCTTTAAATTAGGGATGGCTAGCGCAAAAATACCTCGTGTAGCTTTGCGTGAAATTCAGAAGAAATAGATTACATTACGATAATACACTTTGGCATCTGCTGAACAATCTGACGTTTATTGTATTATTTTTTAAAAGAGAGACGTAAAAAGTTTTAACATTATATATTTAATACTAAAACAAAAACGTGTCTAGTTATTTTGAACCTACTGAAAAAGTGCTTTCTTTGTTTTTTCTTTTTGCGATGTTTTGCAAGTTTTCGTATCTCGTTTCTGTAGCCACCTAACGACAGGCTGAGTAATAAAGTGCAACAGAAATGGAAAGACACTGCTCATGATTTGTTTGTCTATGTTTGTCAGGCGATTTTTCAAACAAAAATTAAACGAACCGTATATCATCGACAAAAGGTAGCATGCTGAATTCGCATTCGGAAAACAGACTAACTAGTACCGTCTTTAAATATTTTACTGTTTCTGATTTGGGGCAAAAAATAAAGAGTTAAAACTTGGAATGTCCGAGAACCCTTGATAAACATAATACTGGCTATAATCGTGTTTTTTTTATCATATATTCTCTTAATATTCCAGTCGTAGATTTATGTAGTGAGCGTCAAAAACAGCTTTTGACGTAGTATTCATATAAATTTTAAACCAAACAATTCAGCTTGGTAAGTTAGTTTTCCAAAATATTAAGCCTTGTATACTTCAAGAAAAAAAAAATTATTGAAATAATTAAATCTAATACGGGTAATATCTAAACCGGTATAAATATCTAGTTGGCTCAAGTCACGTTCGAAGAAATTTCCTTGGTGGCAATTTCATGGGTGAAATCTATAAAATATGACAGAAATCTAAAAGTGTGATCATAACAGACTTGTAAACACAGCAATACGATGACAAGTTCACCAACTTACATGATATTATTTGAAACTAGAAGTTCACAAGACAAATTTGTCAATAACAATCTGTAGATATAAATCTTTGCGACTGGAAATTACTGATAACTTGTTTAATAAGACAAAGCCTGGTGATAGCTGGCTACTGCCACCACTATCAAAGGATTTTTGTTCGTGCTAGGAGAATACCTGACCCTGGCATGTTAACTGAATTTATTAAAATGTTCTCTGTTTAATGATATAACTTATGATAACTGACAGTGTAAGAAATACTGTGTGTGTAAATGTCAACAGATTAAATATGCATTTAGATCAAGTAATTAACCTAAAAGTAGAAGAAATTCTATTTACACAGTACATATCAATACATGTAGAGTTTTAATTATCTTACCGTCTACATGGGAGTAATTTTTAAAAAATTTCATCAAGTATGCGAAACCATAAATAGTGGGACTGAATGAACAGTGACTATTCAACAAGTTTATTTTATTAATGCACGTTTCCTTTGAAGCTGTAATAGTTAACTAACAGCACCAGTGTTAAACTCAAAATGATCATTCACGTGTGATACTTTGACCCTTTTCGCAACAGCAGGCAGCCAATTGTGTGACAGACGTCGTTT